>VDFB02105295.1:0-21936 GCA_007258455.2 Sequoia sempervirens | reverse complement strand
GATTATTTAATTAATAAAATCTTTATTCCTCTACTAGATAAATAAATTGCAAATTTATTTACATAGTTCGTATTTTCTAAATTCCTCTATTCTAATTCATCCTCTTCATGATTTAATTGAAATAAAAAAATCTAAATAATTTCTTTTATTTTAATTGATTCCCTCTCATTAAATTTGAATTTTTAAATTTGAATTTCATCACATTTCTACATATTTCTCTAACTACCTTCCACCTCATCCTCCAACTTACCATGTGTCACATGAAAATAATTATCTTTATTTTCTAAAGTGGATATTTGTTCTCAACAATTTTAATCACCTTCAAGTCACATGGCTCCTTCATTCAAATGATTCCTTCTTACACTTGGAAAAATGGTTTTATTAAAGGGAACAATTGCCTTGTTTTCTCCATCCTTCTCATTCTTCACCTTCGATTTTTCCAGATCAAATCTCAATCGTTCATGGCTTCCAACTCACCAAATGCCTTGGTAAAATCTATAAATTGAGGCCCATTTACAACTTTTTCATAAGGAGTATTTTTCATAACATCACTCTGTAGAAATTCATTCAAGTCTTTAAGAGCTTAGTTTGCATTTTCAATTCAACATTTTAGAATAGATTAGAAATTTGTTTAGAATCATGGCTCTTTTAGATGTTTCTTAGTTTAATTCAGTATTTAGGATCATATACATTTCATTTCCATTAAATTAATTCTGCATTATATCATCTTCATATCACTTTGTATAAAAAAGTTGACTCATCATATCATTTCATCATTTCATCCAACTGAATCATTCAATCATGTAGATGTAGATTTAGATTCTACATTATAGTTAAATAGGCTACTCGTTTCTTATGTGACATCCCAATGATTTGTGCATAAATAAGATATGAGAGCATAATTACCGGGACACTTAAGATTAGAGGAAGATGGAATGTTTTTAAGGAACTATGTTATCAAATTGTGTTTTGATTCAGTTAGATTTCCTTACTATAATACTTTCCATCTAATTGTGTGTTATTAGTTTGATGTAATTCGTACATTTTTCTTACACACTGCGGACCCCTGATCACTCCTCCTATACTTGCTCTGCCCGGGTTTCCCTTAACAACCTCATCAAAGTTAAGTTTAAACCAACCCCTATCAGGGGGTTTCCAAATAGTGGCTCTCTGAGTGAGAATCCTAGAGTTGTCATAAGAATTGGCATCTAGGTTTTGGTGCCAAGCTTTAGCTATGCTTATTTCCATCTCAGTAGGTCCTTTGTCAGAGGTTTTCCTTTGAAGAGCGAGATATTTTTTGCAATTAGATGAGCTCCAATACCAAACACCTGTTTCGGGTTCATCTCAGTGTTCCTGAAGATCCTATTATTCCTCTCTTTCCATATGCACCAACATATAATGGGAGGGACTTGGTTCCATATTTCACCAGTTAAAGGATGGGTAAAGGGTCTAGACCAGCTCAAGATGAAAGATATGATGTCCTTACACATAATCCACTAAATCCCCAATCTACCTAAAGCTAGCTCCCACACCTCCACAATAAAAGGGCAGTGTAACAACAAATGATCAACCGATTCTTCATTGCATTTACACAGAAAACATTTGTTAGGCATCTGGAATCCCCTTTTCCTTAGATTTTCCTAAGTAAGACTCTAGTTATGGCAGATAGTCCACCAGAAGAAGTTAGCTTTCGATATCATGTATTGATTCCAAACCTTCTTCCACAAATCATTGATAATACCCTGATCCGCCAGCAGTTTGTAAGTAGATTTAATTGTAAGACCACCCTGGTTATCATGGATCCAAAAGAACTCATCCCCTCTGTAAGAAGGGGGTAGTCTGGTGAGGGAGAGTAACTCCTACAATGTCTTGGAAAGAAGATGCAAATTAGGGGATAAAGGACAACATAGGCCAATGTCATTCCATTTTCTAGCTCCTAGGGGCCCTATGAGATAATCACTAATACATATGCTAAACACTTGTTGAGCCAAACCCTTAAGAGAATTGAATTTATAATTTTCTAGCGGGGTGTCAAGTAACCAAGTGTCCTCCCAGAATCTGATTTTATTACCATTACCTATCTTCCATTTGATCCCATTCCTCATTAGATCCTGCAGACTGCAAATACTCCTCCAAACCAAGGACCCTGAAGGGTGAGCCTCTGAAAGGTAGTCAATCAACAACTAGTTTTGAAGGTACTTGGAATTCATGATCTCACACTAATCCTTCCTATCCCTTAGATGATCCCAACCAACTTTTGCCATAAGAGCTTTATTAGAATTAAAAATGGTCCTTAAATCCCAAGCCCACCACAACTTTTCAGTTGAAAAACCTTATCCCATTTAACCAAAGCGAGCTTATTTTTTTCCTCATTGCTTGACTAGAGGAAAGACCTTTGGATTTTCTCAAATTTCTCAGCAATGGGTATGTGGGATCATGATGGGCCAAAAGTGGCAATATGATGGAGGTATTTGTAGGGTATGTAGGTGATGAATTTTTAGCCAAAATCAATGACATGAAAGAGGGTTTTAAAGGAGATTCTCAGCTTTCCACCAATTTAAATTATGCTACTTTGAATTTAATAAATAATAATTATTCATTTTCTATTTGAATTATGACTAAAGTCCTGATCGATAGGCTAATTGAAAAGCATCTATCACTTTCAAATGATATCACATTTCTTGAATCCAAAACATGCATCACATTCTATGTTTCACATACTATAGGATTAAAAAAATTAAATTTCATGAAGTTTTGTCCAAGTTAAGGTGTAATTCAGGACATCACGAGTTTTATATTTTTAAAAATTTGTAATAAAATATTCATAATATAATATTATTTACTTAGGGAAAAAATTACAAAATATGTAGCACATTCCGACATGAGTCCTCTACTTATATCTAAAATATTATAAAAAAATATTATTATTTTATTGTGGTTGGTGGTTAGGCCGGACACCTACTTCTTATTTTTAGCTGAAATTTAATTATCTTGCATTGAAATTTCAAAATTTCACCAAATAGATTTAAACTAGTAGTTTAGAAACTACATTCAATTTACTCTGATTCTATTCTTACATATTTTTGAAATGGTATAGATAACTTATTCAATTTTTATGTCAAGTTGCCCTTTGATTTTTCTAAATTTTTGCCATAAGGGCCTATTTTTCCATGATCTGCACATACCCAATATATCTAGGTATCCTAAAAATGGATAGGAAATAGATAGGGATACCTTGAAGAACAACAAAAATAAGTTGTAATTTACCAGCATGACTGAGTAAAGAGCCTTTCCACCCAACAAGTTTCCTTTGAATCCTTTCGAGAATAGAATTCCAAAACTCAGGAGTAACTTCCTTGATAGTTAGGGGTAGCCCAAGATAAACCAAAGGAAGAGAACCACTTAGATAGCCTAGAAAAACAGTCACCCAAATTTGCAGGTTAGGAGTGTTGTTAAAGAAGTAAATCATGCTTTTATTGTAGTTAATGCATTGTCTAGAACAAGCAGCATAGTTGTTGAGACAATTTTTAGAATTTCCTAGCTTCAATATCAAGGCTTTCCCAAACATAAAAGTATCATCCAAATTTTTTTGGATCACTATCAGTCCAAGGGAAGAAGCAACCTTAATTCCATTTATGGACCCCTCTGACAACATATTAGAGAAGTTCCTATTTAGGACATCTACCACCATTATAAACAAATAGGGTGAGAGGGTCCTATGGAAATACCTCTTCTAGCATGAAAAAACTTGAAAGGAGGAACCCTTGACCAAAACAAAGTACTTAACCATGGTAACACATTACATTATTAGGTTTATCACTAATTGATTGAGTCCAAACTTAGCAAGAACTTTAGGGAAAAAATTCCATATCACCTTGTCATAGGCTTTAGAGATGTCAAGCTTGAGGTACATTCTAGAATAGTTGCATCTATCCATGGAGTGAAGTAATTCATGTGTGGTAATGGTAGAATCAAGGAGATGCCTACTAGGCACAAACCCTTTTTGGGTTGGGATAATAATTTTATCAAGGAACAATTTGATGTAGTTGACAAATTTTAGAGAGGATTTTATAAAAAGTATTGCATAGGCTCATAGGGAGAAAGTCAACCATATGTTGAGGATCAACCACCTTGGGAATAAGAGCAATGAATGTGTGATTTAGTTGCCTAAGAATCTTCCAAGACTTGAAGAAATCACGAGCAACTAAAGCAAGTCCCTCACCACTAATCTCCTAGAAGGTCTGAATGAAAGTTGGAGGGAAACCATCGGGGCCAGGAGCTTTGAATTCCCACATGCTGAAAGTGGCCAACTTAACCTCATCAAGTGAGACAAGATTGAGGATCCCTAGATTGTCGACCTGAGATATTAAAATCGGGAGCGAGTCCAACAAATGATCATCAAGGGATGGGTTAGGAGCTTCAACAGGAGCCGCATAAGCCTTCTAGAAGTAGTCTGCTTCCACAAGACCAATTAGGGAGGGGGGATTGACAACCTCACCCTGAGAATTGTGTAACTTGTTTAACTGATTCCTCCTCTTATGTTTGACAATAGAAATATGAAAGAAGGAAGTGTTCCTATCTCCTTCTTTCAGCCATTGAACCCTAGATTTCTATTTCCAGAAAATCTCTTCTTTCTTAAGAATTTGTTACCACTTTCTCTAGTTCTCTTTCTCCAATTTGCAAGTGGACGAACTGATATCACCCTCCTCCATTTTATTTTGAACCATTCTCAATTTATTCCCAATGATTTTTTTCTCTTGGAAAACATCCCAAAAGACTCTTTTGTTCCATCCCTTCACCATACATTTAATGTGTTTTAGCCTAAAAAAGATTTTGAACATGGGGGAATTGTGCACAAGAATATTCCACCATTCAACAATTTTCATTTTGAAATCAGGGTTTGAGTTCCACATGATTTCAAAGCAGAAAGGGTAAGGTCCAATAGCAGACTGATCACATGAAGTTAACAACAAAGGATTGCGATCAGAAATAGTCCATGGTAGAGACCTCAAAGTGGCACTAAGTAGGACTCACAATTACTAGAACAAAGGAAATGATCCAGTCTAACTTGAATCAAGTCTTCCCCCATACATTTTCTAGTCCAGGTAAAAGATTGGCCCATCAAGTCAGTGTCAATCATGCCAGTAGAACTCAAAAAGTTTTCTAGATCTGTCATGATGTCAGAGTAATCGACTAGACCACCACTTTTCTCTGAGGGAAATAGGGGGGAGTTGAAATAACCAACCACTAGCCAATGATAACCACCGTTGTTTTTTATCCAGTCAACAAGAGTCAACCAAACAATAGACCTAGCATTCCTTTGGTTGTGCGCATAAACATTGATAAGTGACCAAGAGCTACTCAAGAAGGTAAATGAAACACCAACACTACTCTGACAACAAAATAGTTTAGTGCCATTTAATCTAGAGGGGTTCAGGAGCATCGCTATCCATCCTGAGGCCCCTTCAGCATCACTGTAAGAGTAAGTGGCCCCTGGCCATATGTAATTAGCAACATTATCAAAATTAGCTTTCTTCATCTTGGTTTCTTGTAGAAGTAAGATAACAATCTTATGTTCAAGAACATAGTTTTTTAAAGCAAGTTGCTTATGGGAGCTATTCATTCCATGCACATTCCAAGACATGAAATTCATTTTTGACCTTTCTTGGAGGACACCTCCAATGTCCTCTATTTTCCCATTGCAATCTCATTATTGGTTTCTCTTAATCTCGTTGATCTGTTGGATGGCCTACTTGGCTTGGACTCTCCTCCCACATCCACCTTTTTCTTCCTCCCTTTTTTCTTTGGGGTTATACAATTTTCCTCATTAGTAGTAGACTCCATTTTCAAATCCTCTGAGATGAAAGTTGTCGCCTCTCCATTACCCATATCCTCCCATATTTCACTCTCTTCTCCTATATTCTCACTAGTTCCTACTGAAGCCACCTCCAATTGTGCACCATCAGCAAAAACCTCACTCCCAAATGCCATGCTAGAAGAAGGATTCTCTATTTCCAACACCTTTACACAAGCCATATTCTTAGCTAAAGACAGATTAGCAATACTTGTAGCCGGGTCAATCTTGGTCACAGACTTAGGGATAGGTATATCAGGATTAGGAAAATCATCGCTAGTCACTAATTTAGGTGAAGGAGCCATAGAGCTTGGAATATCAAATAAAGCTTCCAAGGATGTAGAACCATATTTTTTCAAGTCTTCGACTCTAGGAGGGGAACCATAAGAAGTAGCAGAGTCTCACTTGTTAAGATTATTAAAAGAGGAATTAGAGTCAGAAATAAGGTGCCCCAATTTGGTGCACTTCTAACAGTAAAACACAACATTTTCATAGCACATAGGTTGGACCCAGGTCTCAAATTTAGAGTAGAGCTTAATAGAGTTAGGGAGAGACTTATTCACACAAAATTTTACATAGAAGTGGGCAAACACTAACCTGGAATTCAATTTGGTGATGGAGTTGGAAGTAATGAAGTGTCCTAGGGAATCACCAATGCTCTTGAATATAGATTCATCCCAGTATCCTAGAGCCAACTCGAGAAGGTGAATACAAACCGGATCCAACTTATTGAGGTCCACATCATGGTTAAACCCTGACTTCCAATGACATAAATTCAAACTGTGCTTACCATAAACCAAAGTTCCAGAAGATAGGACAAATATCAGATCTTCTGGTGTCGTGAACTTGAAAAGAAAAATCCCACCAGACATAGTGCATATTTCCACACTTCCCTTGAGTCGCCATTTAGCAGCAACCCATCTCCTAACCATATCAACAGTAGGGTGGAAGGAGAGAAATTGACCCACTATTGCATTCTCCATGGAGGAGAGAATCCTATCACTGTCTGAATCAGAAATAGAAAAGTCCATTCTAGACATAATAACCTCTTCCCCATGAGGGGGAGGCAAGAGAGATATTTGTTTACTATTGGTTAGAATATCCTTCCACCCAAGAGAATCAAGAGGAATCACAAATGCCGACACTTCAACTGAAGACTCGAGAGGCACCAAAAGATCTATAGTCAAAAGACCTATCCTTCTAGGAGTGTCTCCCGAGGAACATGAGGCCACATGAGACAAGGCTAGACTTAGGTCAGGGAGGGCCAAAGGGGGGCCATGGGGTATCCCCAGGGCAGAATCCACCATGCGCGTAGGCTATTCAAACACAAGTAGAGGGTGGGGAGAGCGGGAAAAAGATATAAAAAATAATGTTATTAATTAATCCTCAAGCATCAATTGTTATATATATAAAGATCAAATCAAGATCCAATAAATAAATTCAAAATGATTACCAAATGAAATATATAAATCAAAATAATTAAATTTTACCTTTTTCTTTAATACTTGATAATATAAATTTCAATAGAGGAAAAAGGGTCGTGATAAGATAAATTATACAAACTAATTTATCTTCATATCAAATGTGCAAAGGGGTGATAAATGGGAAATAAATTAGGCCTACCCTTTCCATCCTTTAAACTCCATGAAGAAAAGTATATCTAATAAGTTATAATTTTTTGAATGTTCACTATTTCTAAATTTTAGGTGTTGGGTTGGTTGTAGCTATAAGAGATCAATGTCTTATCTTGTAAGAATAGAGTCAATTCATGACCAATAATAATGGAAGAATAGTCCACAATTTAGATGAGCCTATGTCACATGTCTCTACCTTATATAATCTAGACTCTTAAATTCCTTCAAGTTTTAAAGAATATAATCCATTCCAAACTCATAAACCCCACATACCAAGTTAGAAAGGGCTTCCAATTACAAATTACTCATAACAAATTTTTTTAATTTATCCATTGAATAAAAAACTAGCCAAAACTTGGCACAAGTGTGACAAATATATGACAAATTTTAATGTATCCTTTTTTCACCATTTGTGTGGTTATTATCTGTGCATATGAGAAAGTAATCTAGAAAGATGAGAAAGTATCAAGATAAACACCTCTTGGAGATACTTAATTCATTCTTTGATTACCTCCCACTTGGATCTATTGAAGTTATGCATTTTTTTTATCTCTACCTTGGTTGTGCCTTCAATGTCCTTTTTAGTATCATTTATATTGGATATCTATAAAAATAATATTAAATTTAATGTGATCCATTTGATTCTTTAGGGTTTCTACGCCTGTTGTGTTGAACACCCAAAATACTGAGAGGAGGGGGGGTGTAAATCAATATTTTTTAAGCCATTTCATCATAATCCAACCAATAATAAAAACATATCTAGCTGCAACCATGAATGAAAACATGAAAGAAATCACAATGTACCTCATAAAATATGAACACTAGGATTTTAACATGGAAAACCCAAAAAGGGAAAAACCACGATGAGGATTAGCACACAATATATTATAACTAGTTATAAGATATTACAGGGCCTCACTACTAGGACAAACTGTCCTTATAAGGCTCACAATAAAAAATAGAAACAAGAAAAAAGTAGCTACACAACCAAAGTGTGAATTGATGTAAGATGCACCTCTCTTATGCTAAATTCAGTTCCAATGAAGCTTTGAATACAAAATACTGCTCTAATTAGCAGTCACTCAACATACAAAAAAATTCTATCTTTATTTTGATCTCACACATACAAATTTTAAAGTTCACACTATATACAATTTTTCACACATCACATTACATCCTCATCCTATTATGCAACTAAAAAATTGTTCCACATATATACCCTATTACATCTGCATATATTAATTAGGTTGGCCTAATTAGATGCAACCATATTTCAATTCAAAAACACTTTGTTAGCTCCAAAATTCAAACAAAACTTCTTCACATTCAAATAAAATGTGAAAAACTTGAATTTATTTTGTCATGAATGGATCTAAAATAGATCCCCTTAACATCCATAATACATATTAACCTTCATAGTACAAGTTCAAGTATTAGGTCGTCCAAGAATGAGACCTAATAATAAAATAAGACAATCTAACTAACATCAACCATCCATATGATATTATAAGGACACACCATCTGGAATATGTGTAGTACTAGCACCTGCAAACCAACTCTCAAAATTTCTAAGTTTGATTCCAAACACCCAAGGAATGTGAACCAAATAACTCATACCATCTTGCATTGTATAAGCTTGAACACTATTTTTTGAACTTCTTTCATTTGTAACTTTCAATATGATCAACCAAAAGGGTTAGTGTAGGATCATGGGGGTCCAAACTAGGCCCTTAAGTGGCAATGAAAATTCAGAAATTAGAGTTAGACATCCTGACATAAAAATTTGAATAAGTTATTAACATAATTTGAAAAATTTGTAAGAACAAAATTTGTAGAAAATTGAATGTAGTTCCTAAGATACTAGTCCTCTTTTGGAAAAAAAGTAAATCTATTCGGTGAAATTTTGAAATTTCAATATAGTAGTACATAAATTTTAGGAAAAAAAAATAATATATGTATGTTGACCAACCTAAGAAAGCTGAAACTTTAATATAAGTAGAGGACACATGCCCGGATGTGACACATTTTTTTAATTTTTTTGCAAGTAAATAATTAGTTATCAATTTTTATTAGAATTTTAAAAAATATTAAAACTTGTTTGTTTGACCACCATAACTTGGTCAAAATTTATGAAAATCATTTTTTTTTTTTTATCCTATAGTATGGGAAGCATAGAATGTGTTGCATCTTTCAGATTCAAAAATGTGAAATCGTTTAAGAATTATATATTTTTTCAATCAGCCTATCAATCAAGACTTTAGGTCAGAATGCATGTAAAAAATAAATAATAATTATCTATTTAATTCCAAATAAGTCATATCTTATATTGGTGAAAACTAACAATTTTATCAATAAACCCTTTTCGTTTCATCAAATTTGGATAAAAAAATGCCATTAGCCACTTTTAAATCATATCAACGCGTTTTGAACCCCATAATTTTTTCACTCACCCAAAAATCATTGAAATATTCGATGGGTATGTGCGGATCATCGTGGCAAAAAAGGCCCTTAAGTGGCAAAAAATCAAAAATCAATGTTAGGCAACTTGACGTAAATATTTGAATAAGTTATCTATATTATTTCAAAAATATGTAAGAATAGAATTTGTATAAAATTGAATGTAGTTTCTAAAATACTAGGTTTATTTAAAAATAAAATAAAATCTATTTGGTGAAAATTTGAAATTTCAATGCAGAGTACTTAAATTTCGGGAAAAATAAGAAGTGTGTCTCTTGACCACCCTAACCATAATAAAATGATAATATTTTTGTAATATTTTATATATAAGTAGAGGACTCATTTCCGATGTGATGCATATTTTTTGTAATTTTTTCCAAGTAAATAATTAATTATGAATTTTTATTACAACTTTTAGAAAAAATATAAAACTCTTGTATGTTGACCACCTTAACTTGGTCAAAACTTCATGAAATTTAATTTTTCTTTTTTAATCCTATAGTATGTGAAGCATAGAATGTGACGCATGTTTGGATTCAAAAATATGATATCGCTTGAAAGTTATAGATGTTTTCAATCAGCCTATCGATCGACTTTGTCATAATTCTAATAGAAAATGAATAATAATTACTTATTAAATTCAAATTAAATCATAATTTATATTTTTGGAAAGCTGAGAATCTCCTCTAAAAACCCTTTTTCGCTTCATTAATTTTGGGTGAAAAAATTCATCAGCCACATACCCCCATAATATTGCCACTTTTACCCATGATCCTGCATACATACCAACATAATTGTATTTATTAGTTCTAAAAAACATATTGTAACTTTATAAGTTGATCTTATAATAGGAGAAAATTTGAACCAAATTATTGGATCAAGGTGTCACTAAAAACTATTTAAGAGATTAGACAAAATTGTCTTTAAAAACAATGTTGGCATCAATGACAACATATAAAAGGGTTCCTTCTTCATTCTTTCAACAATCTCCCCCTTTTTCATTGATGGAAACATGTGCCAGAAATGAATCTCCAAAAATTCAACTTCAAAAGCATCTTCTAAAACTTGTATGAACTCTTGCTTTTAGATATACATCAAAACTTCCCCCAAAATCTCTGTTACATAACAATTGTAGCACTAGAACATTTTATATCTTCTTAAAACTTCTCCAAAATTCTCCAAATACAATATCTTAACAATTTTGGCACCAAAACTTCTCCCCCTTTGACATCAAGGACAAAGAGTGTGCTAGAAACATACTTGTACATGCATATGTACAAAAAGACAAGTAAACTGAAATGAGTTGCTCCCCCTTAGTGAGTTATCTTAATAATTACATATGATCATATGTACAAGAAGGAAAAAATGAAAGAAACTAAAATAGAATAATAATATACCAGGTGAAATGTGTTCACCTGGAGGAGTACCTTCAAGCTCCTTGAGAATGGATTCCCAAGAAAATTTCCCTTCATCCCAACTCTTTTTATGTATAGAAAGTGCCTTATATATTAATTCCAACCCCACCAAATGCTCCTCTCCCTCTTCTAGAGAAGTTGGATTAGGATTTATCATTTCTAGCTTTTTTGCATCCACAAGCGCACTTGAAACCAAAATGTGTTTGGTCTTCACCAAGTCTCCAAACTGTCTAAAATGCCTTATTACATCCTCTTTCTATCTTTACAAAGTGAAAAACATGTTTTGCAAGTCTAAAATGGCAGTCTAGGAGGCATAGTTTCTATCTTTTGCAATGTCATAAGCTCTGGAGGAATTAGCTAATTGTGACTCTATTGAGTCCATTAAGTCTTTAATTCCTTGAGTGGCAACTAGCCACCTCATGCAATACAATAATAATATATGAGCCTCATCTTCACATTCCTTGACATCTTTCAAGCATTTCATTACCTTTCTATGTGTAGTTGCACATTTTTCCTATAGTTCAAGCAATATTTTCTTTGCAAGCCTTGATTCTACCTCTTTTGTAGTCTGCTCCTTTAGATTAGAGGTGTGCTCCTTGAGTGAATCAACCAAAAACTTTAAATTCTCAACAAGTGTTAGAGAATCATCAGTAATGGTATTGAGGGTTGCATCTTGTAGAGAATTAAGGGCATCATTGATTAGCTCAACCCCTTCTAATGAGTTTCTATGATTTCCTTTCTTCTGGAGGCAATAAAAGTATCTCCAAGCTCCATCCTATGAATAGGTGAGATCTTATTTAGATTTGCACAACCTTTTTGTGATGAGAGTTGAATCAATTCTGGTGGAATAGCCAGTTGAATCCTTATTTGTCTTTTTAGAAGATCCTTGAGTGTACTTTCAGAGGGTTCTCTAGATGACTTTGATGGCTCTGTAGCCTTTGGGGATCTTCATTTCTTTCAACCTTAGTTTCTTCCAGATTCTCTTCTTTCTCTTCTTCTTTTTCAGAGGTTTTTTCCTTTTGACTATCTTGTTTTCATCTTTCCTATCATTGTTCTATTCATTTTTACTTTCTTCTTCTCCATTTTTATTTTCTTTACCTTCATTTCTGATATCTTTATTTTGTTTGTTATGATGATCTTCAAAATTATCATTGACATCATTCTTATTTTGATCAAGTCATTATTTTCTCTAGTTGTATTCTCAATGTCTTCTAGAGGAGCATATGTCTCTGAAGGAACATGTGTATCATCAACCGTATTCCCCAAAACATCCAAATGTGGTGTCTCTTCTGCAAAATAATCATTTACTTCTACAACTTCTTGAAAAATATCTAAATTGGATATAGGAGGAATATTTTCCTCTGCATCAATAGATTATCTTTATTAGGTTCCTTCACTTGAGCTGTATCGAATGAAGAACAAATAATCATCTATAATTTTTGTGCCATGTATTTCATAGTATCAAAATTTTCTTCTTTCAACTTCTCTTTGTTGTCCTTTTCTTTAGCCATAAGAATGGTAATTTTTTGATTTACCCTAAACTACTTTGTGTACACTTCCAGTAAGGTAGTCTGATCATCCTTAGAAAAAAAGGATCCAATCTCATTTAAAGCATCAATTTTGATCATTTTTTAAGGTTTAACAACTTCATGCCTTCTTTTCATCAAGGCTTTCCATACAACATTAGTTACTCTATTCTTCATATTGTCCATATTTGCATCCAAAATAATCATATACTAAATAATAGCATCTATACTAATTTCATTATCTTCTTCGTCAACCTCATCATATAATTTGGTAGTGACTTCTAATAATCCATCATGTTCTAACATATTGTTAACCAATAATTCCAACTTTATAGGTGAACTAGCTCTTACGGGAGGATTCTTGGAATTCTTCTTCTAAGGATTTGATATGCCTTCATCTATTTTCTTGTCATCTTTCTTGTCAGGATTCTTGTGCACATGTATTGTAAAATATTCTTTTAATTTTTCTATCTCCTCTTCAACAACATCAGCTGTGTTTTGACCTGTAGATGCTTTCTATTTCTTTCTTCTTCTGGAGGTAGTAGGAGATGCTACCTGAGATACATTCTTCCTCTTTGAGGTCTGGGTGTTGGGTCCAAAGGGTGTAGACACATCAACTATTTCTAGAGCACTAGGATTCACCTTCTTCCATTTAACTATAGTTGTGGTAGTAGGCAATGCAGAGGAAGGGGTGGAAGATGATATTCTAGATCTGTGTGGTCCAAAGGACTTACTAGTTGCTTTGGCTTTCCTTTCTGCTGCAACTTCCCTTAATCTATCAACTTCTTCTTTTGAAATTCCATTGATTCGAAAGAGTTTTTGAACTTTTTTATTCACTCTTTTTGTTCTAGCAAGTGTTGAGGTTTCTAGGTATACTTCCCTTTATTTCTCCTCATATGTACTGTGTCTAGGTAGGGACGAGTCTTTATGAATTTTCAATAATATTTCAATATATCGCTCAACCTCATTCTCATAAATCTCATATCCCAAAGGCTCAATCCATATTGTTCTAGGTTCTACCACTTCTATTATGCATTCATCAATAGATACTAGAAAGGTTATGTCATTTGCATACTTCTCCACCAAACTCTTAGGAATTATTTCTCTTTCATACATGTTCATTTGGAATACTACAAAAAATGTAGTCAATGTATTAGCTTGGGAATTGTAATCTCTAATGTTGTGTAAGTATTAAAAAATTTGGTGTACTACCAGTCTACTTCTGTCCCACACAATGTTTTTACTTCCAAGTAGCTCCCTCAAAAAGTAGAAAAGCAAGCAAACAATCAATGTTATGAACTTGAAATCACATTTCTTTGTTTTGTTTTGATGTAAGTTTCTAGAAGTTGTTGTCAAAGCAACTCACACAAATCATAGTCTTTCCCATTCACTACCATGTTATAAGCAACATATATTATAGTTGCAAATACAAAGTTCTCTCTGTTTTGGAAGCATATTTTGTGGCCAATCATAATAGATGCATATTTAACTATAGGATTGGTGATTGGTTTGGTTGTTAAATCTCTTCTGTAAAATGTGGCACTAGTTAGTCACATAACCACATCATTCTTCACTGAATTCAACGTAGGTATGGGTCCGATATCACATAATCCAATCACAACCTTAATTAAATCCTTTGAAATAAGTCTAGGAATATCAACCCACATTAATTTGTCATGCATTCTACTTAGGGCTATCCTCACATACTTTGCATCCAAATCACTGCTAAAGTTAGGATACTAGTTCCAAATGTCTAGCTTCTTTTGCACTAGGTTTGCATACTCTGGTTTTACCAAAAAGTCATTTCTAGTTAACACATTAGACCATTCATTCTTAAGTACTTAATGGTGATCATACTTTTCCAATTTTCTACACATATAGATTATTTTTTCTTCAGTGGGAAAAAACTTAATTGGGATCTTAGAAAATGCACTATCAAGGTCATTATTGAAAACTTTCCATGAAAACCTCTTAAATTTGGGTCTAGGTCTTTTAGTAATCACAAATATAGTTGTTGTAGCTAGTATAACCTCAATTCTACCTTCCAATGATTGTAAAATCACTTCTAATACAAACCCACAAAGTAGAGATAGCTATAAATACCTTTTTCATGCTCAATGGGAACTAGGGTTTGAACTAATTTGCTTCGAATAGCCTTCAATCACTTCTCAATTCACTTTGCTTTCTTTCAAATGTGCAAAAGTGATTTAAAAAAACTAATGATTTTAATTTATACATTACTGATCTACCCTGATTTCATATTTAATGCTTCAATTTTTTTAAAAAGTAGCTAAACACTTCATTGATACATGCTCTAAACCCTAAATTACTCCATAATACTTCATATTTGCATATTTTATACCAGTTTATTTTCCAAAAGTTTAAGCATACCATTTTTCACCATATATTTGTGTCACTACTTGATACCTCATATTTCTAAGGGGGTTGTTAGATTCATCTGCTACTACTCCCCCTAAGCCTTGAGATGGGCTTAGTTTTCAAAAGATTTATCTACACTAGATGTAGGTATAGATTCATTTGATTCATCCTTGTTCTCAAATTCCTCTTTTTTCTTCCAAATCTTCTCCATTTCATTCTTAACTTCAATAGGATCAACTTTGTTCATTGGTTTATTCCCTAGTTCTGGATTAGTCTGCATTCCATTCTTTCTTCTACAAAATATTGAAATGAGTCCAATTTTGTTGCAGTTGTAGCATACAACATTTTTCTAACCAAAGTGAATTATATTCATTCTTGATCTACACTAGTTAGCCTTATGTCTAAATACATTGGATGTATAATAGTAGCCATTGAAATATTGAAACATTCTACCATTATTAAATCTATTCATCCTCTAACTTTTGTACTCAGTAGCTTTATGTCAAAATTTCTTACATGCAAAACATTATTCAAAGAAGGATCCAACATTCCAATTCTTTATACTTCTAAATTCTATAGCCTTATGTCCAAATTTATTACATGAAAAAAAAAACCATTGAAAGATCAGTACCTTTGAGCATTTAGTTGTTTGATAGGAGGTATTTCAGTATTGCTTCTTTGATTCTTGAACTTTCTACCATTGCCTTGATTCTGCTTCTGATTGTCAACCTTTTTAGGTGTCATTTGTATTTGAAATTTATACTTCTTCAAGTCCCAAACCACCTTTATCCTTAGAAGGTTTGTGAATTGCAATCAGTTCACCAAGCATTATAATACTTGTTTTGAATTTTTCCTCATGAGTTCTTGATTTTTCCATATCTAATCTTAGGGTTACCACTTCTTGTTCAAGCTTTGTACATTCATCAATCTTTCTTTGTATAGTGGTATTCAAACAATCCTCAATTCTTTTATTTTCTCCCACTTGCACTTTTAGTCTGGTGATATCTTCATTTTCCTTCTTCAACTGTTCATTAACTTCTCTATGTCTTTTTTTGAACTTCTTGATTTGTTCTATAAACTTTTTGATGAATTCATTTTCTTATCCTAGACTTTCCTTCAAAATTTTGTTCTCACTTTCAACTTTGTCAAGATGTTCAAGAGTAGCTTTAAGTTCTTTTTTTTTCAAACATGCAATCATCCTCTTCATATTCTTGATTGCAGAAATTTCTTCTGAAGGAATAGGTTACTTTTTGTCAACCATGTGTTCAACCTCCAAGATCTTCCTCAAGTTGTTAGGCTTTTCGAAAGGAACTAGGCTCTCATACTAATTGTTGAAACCAAAAATATTGAGAAAGGGGGTGAATCAATATTCTATTAAACCATTTCATTGTAATCCAACCAATAATAAAAAAATATCTAGTTGTAGCTATGAATTAAAACATGAAAGAAATCACAATAAATCATAACATATGAACACCAAGATTTTTACCATGAGAATCCAAAAAGTGAAAAACCACGACGAGGATTAGCTCACAATATATTATAACTAGTTATAAGATATTACAGGGGACCCATTGCTAGGACACACTATCCTTATAAGGCTCACAACCAAAAATAGATAAAATAAAAAAGTGGCTACACATCCAAAACTCATATAAGATGCACCTCCCTTGTGCTGAATTCAGTTCTAATGAATCTCTAAATACAAAATACTGCTATGCTTAGCATTCACTAAACATACATAGTAATTATGTCTTTATTCTAATCTCACACATACAAATTCACAAGTTTGCAATATAAAATCTTTTTCAAACATCACATTACATCCTAATCCCATTATGCAATTCAAAAAGTGTTTCATATATATACCCTAGTACATCTAGATACATTAATTAGGTCAGCCTAATTAGATGTAGCCATATTTTAATTCAAAAACACTTTTTCAGCTCCAAACTTGAAAAAAAATTCTTTGCACTCAAATAAAATGTGAAAAAAATGAATTTAGGTTGGCATAGATCTAAATTAGATCCCCTTAACATCCGAAATATATATTAATCTTCATAGCACAATTTCAAGTATTAGGTCATCCAAGAATTAGACCAAATCACAAAATAAGCCAATCTAACCAACATCAACCATCCATATGATCATATAAGCATGTTCCATCTAGAATATATGTAGTATTGGCACTTGTAAAAAACTCCCAAAATTTTAAAGTTTTATTGCAAACATTGGAGGAATTTGGAGCAGATAACTCATACCATCTTGCATTGTATAAGCCATAACACTGTTTACCAAAATTTTATCATCCATAACTTTCAATCTGATTAACCAAAAATTTTGAAATATTGAAAATGGATGTATTTAGTAGTCCCAAACAACATAGTGAAGCCAATCTTATAACACGAGAAAATCCAAAGAAAATTAGTGGATCAAGGTGTCACCAAAAATTATTTACCGAATTAGACACAACTATTAACAAACAATGTTGGCATCAATGACAACACATCAAAGGGTTCCTATTTCATTCTTTCAAAATTTTGATGCTTATAGGAAAAATAGTAGAGGGTATTAATGTCATTTGTTTTATTCTAAAGAAAATTGAACTAAGTTTTGTCCACTTTATACATAAATTCTATAAGTTTCCATATTCATTCTTTGCATGGAGATACTAATATGTTTTATTCTTTATCAATCATCTCTATGTCTTCTTTTGTAGGTAATAAAATAATTTCCCTTATTATCTAAAGTGAATTATTGATGATTTTTTTGAGATAAAATAAAGAAAATGTGTAGCAAAAGTCAAATTGGAGCACTTTCCAAATTGTTGTCTCTACTCGCTTGGTTGGTATACTAGGTTTGTGTAATTTTTGTGAGTTTCCAATAAAACATCTATATGTATAGTATTTCATCATATTCCCTTTGTTTTCCCATGTATTTAAATAAATTTATAAGTAGTGTTCTAGTGTAATTCTAGATATGTTATTTCTATTAGGATTGTGAGGGATTTCCATGTTTTATAAGTAGGATGTTAGGTTGCCTACACGTAAATACCTAGGTAACTTAATATGAGATAAACCATGTGAAATATGGTTTAATTTCCATTGCAATTTGAATAGTAGGAGCTAAATTTATGGTTGATGACTTTGGTATTGGATATGGAGGGATATCTATAATTGCAATAGGTTTTTTCCTATTATACATAGGCTAAAGGTTTTCCTTTCTCCTATTATATTTTAATATTGTAGTTATTTTCATCCTTTTAGCCAAGCATCTAATACAACACTATCAATGCTTTAATTACTACTATCAATAAAAAATTATCCTAAATTTGATTTATCAAATGTTTTTATTTTTGGAATTTTTTTAGTGAGTATAGTGTTTTTAGTTCTTCATAATCATATCATGCTACTTCCTCTACACATGTGCCACTCATATTAGTGTCTCATGGTGTTGTACACCATTGCATAAATTATTATACTATATAATTTTATATTTATGGTGCACCTAGGAGGTTTGTTTTAGCCACATTAAATAATTATTTGGAGGCCACTTGTAAAGTTGTATTGTAACATTGGGTTATTATTTTATGTTTGGGAGACATAGATAATAATTTAATATTGGGGAAATAATTTAATAAAGTGAAAAATTAGTACCCAATCTTAAATGAGGGATCAATGGTTTTGTGTTCACATGGTTTTATCTTACTAGTTGGTTGTATTTGTGTGATCTTGTATCTAAAAATCAAACACATGTCTAGTGGTTAAGGTTCGCTAGATGAGTGGGCTATCATTATTATGTCTTTCTAAGGGATGGCATGGGATGTGTGGATTCATGATTGACACATGGAGGATACATTGGAGAGGCTTTATGCTTAAAAAATATTCATGGTAACTCTATAAGTGCATACATTATTTTATTGTTGAATAATAGATGGAGTATGGATGCTTTTGGAGGCTTGGTTTTCCCTCATGAGGGTTTTCCTAGGGTATATATTGTGTTGTCGTGTGGCTTGTATATTTTTATCTATGTATTTTGGTTATTTTGTAAGCTTGCATGCATGCTTTTTTCACATGGGGTTATGTAGGAAATAGATTTAAATGAACAGGGCATCTATGCATTATTTCCTAACACAAGGTATATGTACTAACTTATAGTTGTGTACAAATGATAATTCATCTCTCTTGGAATCAATAATTTTTTTACACTTTACAAAACATTATAGACCTAATAGGGCATTAAAGGTTTCAAATGGTTCCTTTATTTCTATTACTTTAAAATTTATTGTTTATTTGTTTCCTAGAAGGTTAACATTTACATTATTCCACATGTCTATTGTAACTATGGATGACACTTTATCTGCTAGACTAATATTTTATGGAGTCTCATGTAATTGTGGTTTCTCAATATTTTCTATGATTAAAATGTGAGTTTATCATGATTGGTTTGATTTTACATTACCTTGGAGTTTTATTCATTATTTAATGTGTGGTCTTGATATTTTCCATTTTTTCCAATACTTATAAAACTTTTTATTGTTTTATACCAAGTTATTTTTCTCCACAATAGTAGGTAACACTTTTTATGTTGAAATTTCTTTTTAAAAAAAAAGCTCTATGATAATCCTCTTTTCCTTGTTCTTGAATTATGATTTTTCTAATTTATTCTACTATTCACTCATGTTTATTCTTTGTAGGATAAAAATCATTCTCATCTTCATCACTTGACTCTTCTATCATCCATTTTTTTTTTTTTTGGTGTCTTTTCCTTCTCTAGTGGCCATTGCAAATTATTTTTCTTCTTATATTTGAATATATTTTTGTTTTAGTTTCTCTTTCTTCTCTAGATATTATTTTTCTAAAGCTTCTTATCCTATTAGAGTGATTCAATTGTTAGGCTCCTTAGGTTTTAAAAATATTTGTTTTGTCATTGTATTTCTTCTTGTAGTGGGTTTATAGGTACCTTCAAAATATTTTTTTCTTCTCCTATTGCATTGGGTCTATATAGTTCATCTCCTTTTGTATATAGTAGTGTATTTTGTATTGCATTAATATTTATATAATTTCATGAATTCATTTTTTTATATCCATGGTCCCAAGAAGAAAAGGTCTTTCTACCAATCCTTTAACATAGGCCATTGTTGTGATTGATGGATTCCTTATTCTCATAGTGGTAGTTGCACCAAGGTTTTTTTTCTTCATCTCCTTAAACTCTAAATAGTAAATATGGGAAATCATCTATCTCATTATAGTCCCATTATCCACATACTCCACAATAAATTATTTGTATTTTTCAAGGGGCTAGCTTTAGTCTACTCTATGTGTTGCATCTCATTCTTTATCTTTTAGTATTGGGAATTCATTTCTAATATTTCCTTCCCTAGAATAATAAGTTCACCATATTTTTGGTCTTTGATTATGTGATGGTGTTTGATTGGGTTCCCTTTTGGCTAAGATCTACTACTTGATCTTTAGCTACTTCAATTCTAGTGTTAACTTCTCATTTTATTTTTTCTTATTTTTCTTATATTTTCTTTTCTATGTTTGGGATTCAACCCAACATGCTAATGTTATCACCTTGAAATATTTCCCAAATAGTTTTCCATCTAATGAAGTTTTTTATTTCTAACTATAACCAAAATAGAAACCATTCAATATATTATTTTTATGTTCTGGTAATTTATTTTGTGACCTCTTTAAACTAGTGATCATAATATTTAATGGATTCTCCATCTTCTTGGACCATACCCTTCATCTGAATTAAATTTTCAAAAATGATCTCTAGAGACTAAAATTTAGATAATAAATCATCCTAGACTACTGGCAATTCCTTATTATGCGGAGGACTTTCCTTCCTATACCAATTTAGTGCATCATCACATAATATTCCAATGAAATTAATGCCTCACCCCAATATTCATACTAAAATATATTACTATTGTTCCTATACCCTCACCCCAATATTCATTTGGGAGTCCCTTGGCTATCAAAATGCTTCTTACCATCTCCACAATGGTTCTATTCTTCCTCTTAGCCACTTCATTTTTATGTAGATTATAGTTGGTTTCCAACACCTTTTTAATGTATTTATTCTTAAAGAAATTGAAAAATTCATTTGAGGTATAGTCCCCCCCTTTATCTAACTTGAGGAGCTTAATAAATTGTTCACTTTCCTTCTTAGTGTAGGCTTTAAACACTTTGAAATTCTCAAAATATTCAAACTTATGCTTTACAAAGTAGACCCATGTCTTCCAGTTGTAATCATCAATATAGTTCATAAAATATTGTCTCTTCCCTATTTCAAGGGTTTAGATAGGACCACACAATATATATGCACTAGTTGTAATTTTCGTCTCGCCCTTCTAGAATTCCTTGATTGAAAGGGTTGTCTATCTAGTTTCCTAAAATGTAAGCCTTACATCTACCATTTGGCTCTACTATGGTTGGTAAACCCTTAACCATACCTTTTTGGATAAAATATTTAGTCTAGAATAACCTAAGTTTCCATATCTTAGATGCTAGAGGCTTGAAGTTTCTTAAATGACCATCTTGAAGATTGTTTGTTGTTGTACTGATGTACACTTATCATGCTTGGGAGGAGCAACTACAAATTGGGTTGATAGAAAATTTTTTATTCAAAGAGAAACCATCCTATTCTTTGTCATTAGAATT
>VDFB02105294.1:0-26553 GCA_007258455.2 Sequoia sempervirens | reverse complement strand
AAAATTCGTGAAAAATCAAACGCACAAATTTAACTCGAGGAAATTATATGGAAACGATCCAGATACTGAGACTTGCCAAATTCGCCAATTTCAGGAACATGCACAATGTATTTTGTGAGAAATCTGAGATTTAAAGGATGCAAAAGACGTTTTTGATGTCTTTTTCTGTGAAAATCGCCCAAGATTTCTTTGAATTGCTGATATTTGTGAACTTGAATCTGCAAAAAGATATGTTAGGAAAAATCGCCCCTGTGAATTGATGAAGATTCTGCCTCTGAACTAGAAGAATTCGCTTTAGAATTAAAAACCACGAATTTCTCCTCTTGAAATTTGCGCCTTTTTAATGAAAGAAATTCGAATTTCTCTGAAGAAAATACGAATTTGTATGAATTTGAGGATTCGCCTTTGAGATGATAAATACGCCTTTGAATCTTAATTCGCCTTTGAAACCTCTGAAGAATTGCGAATTGTTTTAAAATATTGAATATGCCTTTGAAGATTTGCGAATTGCCTTGAAGATGTGCGCCACTTAGCTCTTCTGAAGAAATACGATTTTGCTCTTGAATTTGCTTTGGTTTTAACAAACTTCGATCTCTTTTGGAGGAAATGAATTTGCCTTTAGAAAAATACGAATTTCATTCAAGATTGATTTTGCTCTTGAGAAATACGAATTCTCTTTGAAAGCTTGTGAAGAACAATGAAGATGGCGTCACATATAAATAATAATAAATTCGCACCACTTAGCAACTGCAAGAATTCACAAACCCTAACCAGAATAGAAAACCTCTGATTGGTTGCTCTTTAGTTCGACTGCCACTAGCTGAAGTTCAAATTTGAAAATAATAATAAAATAATTATTATCATGCAATGGCGCCAAAAATAGAAAATGCTATTTATAGACAAGCATATTCCGAACTTCAGTTGACAAACTGGTTGAAGCTCTGAGATTCATCTTTTGACTTTACTGATTCCAAAAAGTCATCACATGAGCATATAGGCGTCCTTTTGCTCAGGATACTTCATTTTTTACTAACTCCCTATTTAATAGCTGACAGCACTGTCGCGACTGGCCAACTTCGACACTGGTTTCCGGATGACCGGGTGATGCTGAGACTGATCTGAGATAATCAACGGAAAGCCTACTGAACAAGGAAGAAATGTCTGCTGGGAGACACAACTGCAAAATCCATCGTTTGATCCCTTGAAAAATTAGGCGCACTTGATTAAATTGCTTTACGGGTTCCAGACTTAGCCATTTTCCTAAACTGCCATCTGACACTTCAAACGGCCGCTGACGGCGAACGGTGAACCCTGCTGATATGAAACGAAGCTCACGGCATGACTGGAGATATTCTGCATCTAATGACTGTATGCACGACAGCTAAAAGCTGTGTTAAGGGCCTCAAAAAGAAAAGCGCCCCTGGCTCAAGGTTGCACTTTTGTCATTTTGACGAAAATCAAACGTCATCAAAAACACCCTACTTTGACAGTTGATATCTGGAGCTGGGATGACCCGATTCAGGCATTATCTGTTTTAACGGACAACCAGGAGGGCCCTTAAGAGAAGTCACTGGAGGTGTCGAGGCAAGAAAACTGCTTCTAAGACCTCAAAAACTCCAGTGCATATTTTAAATAAAATTACCGCTCCCAGACTTAGTCATTTTTCAGACGTCTTCTCTTTGTAGTATGACACCAAAGACCTCGCACGCACGAGCGACTGCCAAATGCTGAAGGCTGACGGCTATGCTCATTGAAAAGATAAATTGATTACGCTCATAGTCGTGAAGACTTCGAACGCGAACGGGCTCATCTGACCAGCCTAAAGGCTAGGCGCCTTAAGACTATGAAAATGCACTGAAAACCATTTGTTGGCTCCGCCCGTAAAATTACGTGCTTAGTAGAATCTCCGCCACGACCACCAGGAACGTCGGATCGACAAGCTGAATGATGCGTCGCGGAGCTAGGCAAGAATACTACTGATGTCGTGAAGACTTTATCTGCAAATATTGCCATCTGGAGGGTCCTTTAAGCCAGCGCCCCTGGCTTGTACTTGCACTGGGCATAAACGGAGAAGCTCAAAACATGAAAACTCCATTTTAAGCTGATCTTTGGACGACTGTCGCCTGAACTCTGAGAATCGGATGACTTTGCTTGATATCACGTCGGATAAGCAGACTAGCTGGCAACCAATTGACTGCATTCGGTATTGAAACTGACGAGTTTTACCCCTGCCTTGAAATGGGCGCCCTCAAGCTAGAGGCGCGCTTTTGCCTGAAAAGAGCAAAATTTCCATCTCCTAAAATTTAGGGATTTTAACTTCTGTCGCGATTTGCCAGAGCTGTGGTTCTCGGAACGCCTCGCTGGATAGCTCGACGGATAGCCAGACTGATTCCGAAGAGATTGACTGGATGCTTGAGCACTTTCAGCAAGATCTTGACCTCGAAAAAGTTGGGCGCCCTTGGGCTATACTTGCACTTTAGGGCTTTTCCTCTGAGAAATCTCCATGATTTGATCTTTAAAAACTCTGTTTCGATCATTGTAATGACCATCTGCAATATGAAATGTCGTCATGAAATGCTCCTCCATCGTGAAGATGTTCATTTTAAGTCTCTGCTTCAGGTTTTATTCAATAAAACTGACATTGACTGACAAACTTTCGACAAAAACTCCATGCTTGACATTGCCCAAAACTTTGTTTTACATCAAATTAGCAAGGTTTAGACTTTCAAATGCAAAATGCCTTGATGAAGCAAAAAATTTGGTTTGGGTACAACATTCAACAAACATAACAGGAAGCAAGCATTCTAGAGCAAATTGGGAAAAAAAATTAGGGGATTCGAAGAACAAATTTCTAGAATTTTGGATTTGCATAAAGTCGATTCATTTATTTTTCCTTTTTTTTCTCAAGCATGTATATTTGTAAATCATTTCTAATTTTTTTAGCACATCAAATTTACATGTTTTATTGAATTGAATTTAGTCAATTTGTCTAAATTTGTTTGTTGATTAAAATTTAAATTATTTATACTAATTTTTTTGAATATAGGGTTTATGTTTTAGGGTTAAAAGATGATACTTTTGTTAAACTCATTAATTCAAAATTACGGTATTACTATATTACATTTAATAAATTTAAATGTATTTAAATTTTACATAATTTTAAAAAATTCATGTTCAAATTACTATATTTTTTTAATCACTATTTTTTTGTTCTTATTGATATTGCAAGTTAGCAATGGCATTTGGCTCTACATTTGGTTTAGACTCAACAAGTGGAATCCATCTAGTTGGAATTAGACCTCTTGGAATTAATGACCCCGATTGGAAAGATGTTGAAATGGGACCGATAGCAAAGACCATGATTTGTAACTAGCACACAAAAAAGCTTAGTGGAGGTACCAATTGCCTTAAATACCATCCTATAGGAATTCCTAATCATGATTCCAATCCATGTCTAGCAGCCCTAGAGGAGGTGAAACAAGAGATGATGGCATTTATTGCATCACTAGATGAAAATAAATGTGAGAGAGCCAGTGCACAAGCAGCCATAGAAGCAGTCATTGCTCCTAATATTCCAACAAAATTTAATGTAGATACAACATTGTGGACTCTAGTCACGGTCCACGCAAACATGGCACATCCACCTCAATCAGCTTGAGTAGAGCTCAGTTGCATGGGATTTTTGTACCTATAAACATATAAGGAGAACAACCTTAATTGGAAGCTATAGGGTGGAAGGAGGCGCACAAAGAAGTAAATTAGGCATGCACAAATTTTTGGTATTACAACCTTCCCTTCAACATGGAAAGAAGTTCATATTGGGATTATTTGGTGACAGCATTGAAAATTGTAGGGAAAGGGTACAAGACACCCTCTTCAAGAGAGTTAAGTGGTAGGTTACTCCAAGATGCTATTATAGATACAAAACAAATTGTGAAAGATCAAAAAAAGTAAAGGAAAAATTTTGGATGCACAATTATTTTAGATGGGTGGACAAATGGAAGGAACCACACCCTCATCAATTTTTTAGTGGCTTCAAATGATGAGTTGATTTTTTTGAAGTCAATTGATAACTCCAACAAAATAAAGAATGCGAGAACTTTGAGCTTGATGTTGGAGGAGGTTGTTTTAGAGGTGGGCATAGAAAATGTTGTGCAAGTTGTTATTGACAATGTAGCAGCATATGTGGCGATTGGAAGATTGCTTCAAGAGAGCCATCCAACACTTTTTTGGACCTTGTGTAGCCCATTGCCTTGAACTTATTTTGGACGGCATAGGAAAAATTGATTGGATGAGACCAATTGTCGAAGATGTAAGAAATATAACAAAATACATTTATAATCACTGGTGGATTCTTAGCTTGATGAGATATCACACCAAGGGGAAAGATGTAATGTCCCCTTCTCAATCCTAAGCTTTTCAATGGCCATTAGCCTATTTCTGAGGTCTCATATGCTAAACAAAGGAGTTAAGGGGATTCTAGGTTCCTTGGAGGATTCGTGTTAGCATTTCCAAAAGAGTATTCTGATGTTGCTAGAGAGATTTTGTGGGTTTTTCTGGGTTTTTTTGGGCCTTGGTGGGTAGTATTGCTATTTTTAGCAACTTACTATTTTCAGCAATTTTCTATTTTTAGTAAGTGATATTTGAGCACCTAGTCTTGGTAGTAGTACAGTGCAGGGTTTCCAGTTTTGCCAGTGGTGAGTTCAAATGTTGTCGAAATAATATTTATTTTCCTTTGCTCAAATCTTCTAAAAGGTAATTTCATGACTTAAGTTAAAGTTCAATTTTAACCCCCTTGTGCTCAACACCTAGGAGAAGGGGGCACTTAAGTTGTTTCTAAAAGGTAAATATTATTTCCTAAGGTGGACGCCTAGATGGAGGAATAAAGTGAAAATAAAATAAAATAAATATTTCCTTGGAGAGGGGCATCCTTTTTGGAGGGAAAAGGAGTTTGAATTTGGAATCCTAATTTCTATATAAGCTCACCTTGTGCTCTCATTTGGATCATGTTGATTGATGATAATGAAGTGCTGTCGAATTGAGGATTGAATCCTTCAAGAGCTTTGGAGATGAAAGCCTTCAAAGTTGCTCTAGTTTCAAAGTTGAGAGATACTCTCTAGCTGGATATTGGAGTGCTTTCACTACAAGAGTCACCATTGGAGTTATTGGTAAAGATTTCTAGTTTGCTTTCAGTTATGGATTGTTTTGATGTTTTCTAGCTATATATTTTGGGTGTGCTCTTTAGTTGTTTAGAGTTGCAGGATTTTTGGAGTAAGTTTTCAGACTATTCTTCCAACTACTAGGTCATACCATTCCTAGCCCAACCATACCACTTTTTTCTCATTCCATTTGGGGTGACAGTGATTTCATTTTGGGTATTGGCCTATTCTCTTCCTAGACCTTGGGCGATGTGTTTTGCCAAGTTTCAGAATTTTTAACGAAGATCTGAATCTTAGAGAGCTAGTCGCCCTCCTTGCTAGGCCGTACACCTTGTGTTGAAGAGGACTTGTTGGTTGTAGAGGTTATTCGCCCATGTTTGCTACATTGTTTGCCCTCATGATGGCGCCTAGGCTTTACTATGTGTAATGTCCCCATTTTTGTTCACCTCAGCATCTCAATGATTAGCCTATTATTTGACCCTCGTAGGCTAATACTCATGGTTAGAGGGTCCTGTGAGGCAGATACCTGGTCCTTTGGTGGCGTTATTCTTCTCCAGAGCAAGGTATTGTTCAGGTTTGGCCTTTGCAGAGGATTTGGGACTCAGATATGCACAATTACTATTTATAGTAAGTCACCTATTCAGTGGAGCCCAATATTACTATTTTTAGCAAGGCAACTGGATGCGCAAAGGACTCAGTGGTTGACCTCCTAGTTCAGACAGAATGGAAAAATAATGTTTAATGAGCAACTTATGTTATTTTAATTATTATTAAAGTTAATCCTCAATAATAATTAATTATTTATTCAAAAAGTGCATTATAATGTTATATTATAACTTTATGTCAATGGGGCCATTAAATGACTTAAAAGATATTAATTAAGTGCATTAAAAGGGGCGCCCATCTCATGAAACATTATAAAGTGCATTAAAGGCAAATTTTAAAATATATTTAAATGATGAGAAGCTTCTGGAGGTTGACCTAAGTCATGAAAAGTATATAAGATATCAAAGAAAATGAAAAAGGATTCATTCATGATTTTGATAATTGGCTTTTGAAGAGTTTCGCTGTGGAGAAGAAGAAACCTATGGTTTCTGCAATTTCTACAATTTTTGGTCATTGAGAATGTTGTATCTCTCTAATTCTTGCATTCTGAGGTTGTGAAATATCAGCTGAAGATTGCCTCGTGGATTGGCTTCAACCAGGAGTCAATATTGAGCTTAATAGTGGAGAGTAATAACAGATTTCTTCAAGGGGTTTATTCTCAGCAAATCAGAAGTTTGAAGAATCAATATTGGAGGATTTTATCAAAAGAATTTACAAGGGTTTTGAAGTTTATCATTGGAGAACAATTTATTGTTGTTTGTGCCTTCATCTTTTGGTATGTGGGGTTCGATTTGTGCATTATATAGAGCAGATCAAAAGTTTAATCTTGCTGCTACAATGATGCTACAGTACCCGCGCTACAGTGTTGGTGCAGATTTTAAGTGATTATTTCCAAAATTTAGCAAGGGTTTAAGAGCAAATTGTTTATCATTCGAAGATTGATCATTGGCGATACATTTATTGCTGTTAGCACCTATTCTCTTAACCACGTGGGTCTCAAAAAGAATGCTGCAATTAAGTTCCAGATTTGCTGATTATAAGTTTTCAGACCTGTAACTTTATTCCAAAATTTCCGGGTATGTATTACATTTGCAAGGAAATAACAGTCTGATTTTGAATATTTAAATACATTGTATTTGCACAGCTGTTTAAATCTGATTTGATTAAATATCTTAAGAGGCTGTTACAGTAGTTAGTTTAATTCTCCATTGCATTTCAACGTCATTTGCTTTCCCAACATTATCTTATTAAATCACAAAACAAGCAAACTAGAAGGAGCAATCAACCCAAACAAGGCAGAAGATTTTGTGTTTGCAAATGTCCACCTGGGGTGGGACATTACAGTGGTATCAAAGCTTGAATCCTGCCAACCTGAAGGGTTAGTTGTTTGATGTAGTTGTGAATCATGGGTTCCACAATTGATGATGTAATGATTGCTTATAAAGGGTACCTTGCACTTCCACAAAAGATTATAAATGATCTTTCCTTTGTTTGCTATATGGAGTATTAGATGAATTATAGCAAGAAAAAAGGAAAATCAAAGAAATGTGAGTAGCCAAGTGTTGAGGGAATTTTGAATAATCTCCAGCAAGAGCTTATGCTTTCACAACAAAGATTAGCTCATAGTTTGCAGCAGTATGAAGATTCCATTTCAAGACGATCTACATCACAAAACAAGAATAAGATACTTGGTGTATCTACAAGTGAAGCATCCAAAAGTTATCTATGATGAGTTTGGTAAGTCAGCAGTTAGTGACCAGCTTAGAGTGGATGAAGCTGGTTCCCTTAATAATGAAGTGAAATACATTGATGTTGAGAAGGAACAATCAGCAGATGTGAAATCAGCAAGTAAGGATCCAGAGGATGATTTTCACAATGTTAAGGAAAGAGAACCACTTAATGCTTCCACGAAAGAGGTGCACAAAAGCTTTTATGTTGGTGATATAAAGATTGCATTTGATAAACCTTATGAAAGCATGGATTCTATTGGTGCTCCTTTGGTTGATCACAATGTAATCCCCTCGTTCATATTTGAAGATTGCAAAGCATCTACAAATAAGCACTTGAAGATTGAAGAAGATGCGAACTTGAAGGTTACCAAACCAATCATGAAAGATCAGCTACATGAAGCCAAAGAGGAAGAACATGATGTAGAAGACACTATTCAGTATGGAGATCCCTTGATGGACCATGATGAAGACCTAGTTTCTACACATGCAGACTTAGCTTGCAGCCACAGGAGAGAAATGTTGGCACATGACATACTTGATTTTCCATGGAAGACACTTCTTGATGGACAACCAGGAAAAGATGAAGATTTGGTTGGGTTCCTAGAAGGCACTGCTGATAGGTATGAGGTAACTTCTGATTTTCTGTTTAATGACAGCAGTCATATTTTTTAGCATAACCATGAGATGGCAGCTATGGCACATGTTGAGGAATCTTCTCATGTTGGCACAAAAGATGTGAGTGTCAAACATGAAGAACACATGGGAAATTCATGCCACCACAAGTCTGATCTTTCAAATCAGAGCATAGAAAACAAATCAGAAAATTCATTAATTGGCAATGAGTCCCTGGATCACTCTTCGTAGGAATATGCAAAAGTGTGCAAAGATATTGTCAAATCGGCAACTTCTATGTCATTGGAGCCATCCCGTGTGGTACATAACAGCGGTACCTTCGCTAAGGAAGTGGGTAGAGCCGATAGCTCATGATGATGGGATTTTGCGTTCTATCTCTCTTAGTAGAGAGAAGGGTGCAAGGAGAGAGAAGGAGGTTGTTCAGGAGTTCGATTCAACTCATTGTTCTAGGGGTTGGGAGATGGATGATTTTGATCAGCATGGAGTGGATGAGTAGTTTGTGAATAATCCATTATTTGAGTATGATGCTAGATTGGTCTATGATAATCCACTCTTCGAGTTGAATGCTGATCACACTCCTGATAGTAGTATTGTTTTAGGCGATGATAGCAGTGTTTGGGATCCGTCTAGTGCATCAGATTCCAGGTAGGGTTCATAGAGGATTTTTTTAGTGTGTACAAGGTGAGGAGTGCCTATAGCTTTGTTTTTTATTCACCTGTACATGATTTGTATTCAATGCACCATCCTAGTGCACATGAGTTAGTCAGTTGGCATGATGCATTATCTTGCACAGTTGAGGGAAGCAAATCATTCCAATATTCAGAGTTGCTTCTCCCTGAGGAGTTCACTCCTAAGGTACATGTCATTGGAGTTGATCTTGGATATTATGTTTTGATAGTTATACTCGTGCTGGTGCTTCAGGAGTCAGTTGGTTACGAGAGGGACATTATACAGGTCTTCCCTTGGGACCCAGGTGGAGTGGTGTTTCTTTGCAATGGAGATTTCTTGGGGACAAGCAATTTTAGGGAGGGCGAACTGTAATGTCCCTATTTTTGTTCGCCTCAACATCTCGATGATTAGCCTATGATTTGACCCTCGTAGGCTAATACTCATGGTTAGAGGGTCCTGTGAGGCAGATACCTGGTCTTTTGGTGTTGTTATTCTTCTCTGGAGCAAGGTATTGTTCCGATTTGGCCTTTGCAGAGGATTTGGGACTCAAATATGCACACTTACTATTTATAGTAAATCACCTATTCAGTGGAGCCAAGTATTACTATTTTTAGCAGGGCACCTAGATGTGCAGTTGACTCAGTGGTTGACCTCTTGGTTCAGACGGAATGGAAAAATAATGTTTAATAAGCAACTTATGTTATTTTAATTATTATTAAAGTTAATCTTCAATAATAATTAATTATTTTTTTTTTTCGGATGGCGCTGTGCGGAAGAATGGCGCGGGCTAGGGCCTGCGTGCCCTAGCTTCTTCCTTGTCTGGCGTCCGTGCTCGAGCTCCGAGCTCTCTGCTGCTGTTGGGGGGGGGTTTTATTTCGCTGCAGGGGTTATTCCTGGGTTGGGCAGGGGTTTTTGTGTTTTTTTGGCCCGCGGGTGGGCTTTCTCCCTGGTCTTTGGGCGTGGGGAGTTCCCAGCAAGAGGAGTGCGGGGGTTTGAAACGGTGGGTGGCCTGATCTATCCCTTTCTCCCTTTTTTGTTGCTGTTTTGGCGTGTTGGCCCATGGAGAATCGTAGTCTAGCTGGTTATCAAGTATCCTCTGGGGATTTGGAGATGATAGAGCCTTCTTCTCCTTTGCATGCCAGTTGCAAGGAGCAGTCAGGTAAACCCCAATCTGGGGAAGGTGTCTCCTCATCAAAAGGAATGTTTCGGATAAAAAAAGTAAACGGATGTTTGGAGAGATCTGAAGATCGACCAGTCCTGGTCATTCAACCTGAGCAAGTTTTGGAGGATGTTGAATACTGGTGCAATCATGCCCTTATCTGCAAATTTTTAGGCCTTCGTCTTTCACTACCTGTGCTGGAATCTTGGGCACGTAAGGTTTGGAACCCTGAAGGGGATATGGAGATCCTTTTAGCAGCCAATAACTATTTTCTGGTCATCTTCTCGAGCATGTCAGACAGGAATAGGGCTTTTGAGGGAGGCCCTTACTTCTTTAACCAGGTGGGGCTCTTCATTAAGCCCTGGCACATGGGCTTTAACTCAGCTGAGGAGATCCCCTCTCGGGTGCCGGTGTGGGTTCGTCTGCCAAGGCTTCCTTTAGAATTCTGGAGAGAAGATATTCTTCATTCAATCTCTTTGCTGCTTGGAAAACCTGTGGGATCGGCGTCACAAACTCAAGATCGCAAGGTAATTTCTTTTGCTTGTATTTGTGTAGAAGTTGATTTAAGTAATCCATTACCAGATTCTATGGAGATTTGCATGGGTTCATCGTCTTGGATCCAACAGCTGGATTACGAGACCCTACCATTTAGATGCAGAATTTTCCACGAATATGGTCATCTACATCGCAGATGCCCCAGATTTAAATCTTCACCCTTGGCTACCTCTGGACCTCCTAAGGATGATAAGGGGAAGGCGCCTTTGTCTGATGTACCTGTTGATAAGGAAGGATTTACTCAGGTGAAATCTCGTAACAAAGGAAAAGGCAAGAAGAGAACCTGGATGGATAGACAGAATGATGGCACCTTTAATAGGTTTGAGGCTCTTGATAGCTTAGCCCAAGAGGAAGGAATTCCAGTTGAGCTCTCTTCTGGGGAGATAGGTCAGCTGGAGGCTCAGGATGAGGATGCTAAGAAGGAGGATCAGATTTTATCGTCAGGTGACATACAAGTTGATCAGATGGGTATGGATTTACCTCCTCATGCTCAGGGTATCGGGGATCTCCAGGAGTCTCAGGCTCCGATGGGGTCTGTTACGGTGGCTCCTGTTCCCCCTGCTTCTAAGGGAACCTCTGATCCTGTGAAGGGTAATAAGGCTTCTCCTGCCTTAGGCCTGCATCAAAAATCCTTTAAGAAGGGGCTTCTCGACAAACCGTCAAGGAGTGGAAGGAAGACTGATCAAGAGAAGGTCAAAATTATGGGTGATACATTGGTTGAGTCTGGGTCTGTGAAACCCATCGATTCCCACTTCTCCCATCCTCATAAATGATTGTTTTATCATGGAATGTTAGGGGGTTGAACAACATCCCTAGACAAAAGGCTGTTCGCTCATTAATTGAATCTCAGTCTCCTGATTTGGTCTTCATTCAGGAAACCAAGCTTACTGTGGATGGATTGGCTAATTGTGCCCCGCGTATTTGGCCCCAAGGTTATTGGCAGGGGGTGGGGGCTTTGAGCAGTTCTGGGGGGGTGGCTTGTTTCTGGAACCCGAGGAAAGTCTCACCCTTATGGTGGATCTCTAGCCGGTTTTCCATTACTTTGGTTGCTTCTATTTTTGAGACTGGAGAAAGATGCCTTTTCTCCAATATTTATGCTCCTACTGATCTTTCAGGTAAGTTACAGCTTTGGGATCACATCAGATTCATCCGGTCTCTGGACCCTTTTCTCCCATGGATTATGGCTGGTGATTTTAATGCTATTATAAGTTTGGAGGAAAAACGTGGTGGATTAGCTAGGCTAGATCATTCTTCAAATCTGCTTAGAGATAACATTGGTTTTCTAAATCTCATTGATGTGAAGCCAAACAATGGTGTATTTACCTGGAATAATAGGAGATGTGGTGCTGAGGCTATTTCTGAAAGGCTTGACAGATTTTTGGTATCTTGCTATTGGTTGCACAACAGGTGGACCACCAGTTCAGAAATTCTTGACTGGAGGGGTTCTGACCATTGGCCCATCAGACTCTCTGTCTCCCCTTATGGTGTCACCAAAAAGCCATCTTTCAAATTTCAAGTGATGTGGTTAAGAGATCAATCTTTGCAGGATCTTATGCTGGATTGGTGGTATGAAGGAAGGCCTGCCCATGGGACGGCCATGTTTACTTTTAGTAAGAGGCTTCAACATGTGAAGTACAGGTTAAAGAGGTGGAATAAAGAGTGTTTTGGGAACCTGCATGCTCAGAAAATAGCGGCTCAGTCCAAGTTGGATAGCATTACCCGGCAGATTCGAGACCAGGGGTTCTCCCCTGAGCTAAAGAATGCTGAGTCTTTGGCTCTCAAAGGTTTAGAAGAATGGGAGCTTCGGGAGGAGATCTTTTGGAAGCAAAAATCTCGCATTGATTGGCTTCAGGAGGGAGATAGGAACACAGCTTTTTTCCATAACTCGGTTAAGGCTCGGAGGCAGGGGAACTCTATTTCCTCTCTTGTTTCACTGGATGGAGCCCAACTTTCGTCTTTTGCTGAAATCTCCAGGGAAGCTGTCAACTACTTTTCAAACCTGTTTACCAGGGAGAACCTTGTTGTTAGGATGGAAGAGAGGGCTATCTTGGATTGTATTCCCCACCTAGTCTCTGCTGAGATGAATGGGGCTCTTCTTTGTCCAATCTTGTTACCGGAATTGGAGAAAGTGGTGTTTAGTATGAAAAAAGGTAAAGCTCCTGGCCCTGATGGTTTCCCGATTGAGTTCTTTCAGGAATTTTGGGAAATAATAAAGTATGATCTCCTTGAGGTAGTTCAGGAATCGCATAGGAACAAACAAATGCTTAAGTCTTTGAATTCTACTTTTTTGGCTCTCATACCTAAGAAGGAGGGAGCTAATCGGTTGGACCAATTCAGGCCTATTGCTTTATGCAATGTCGTCTACAAGATCATCACTAAGTTGATTGCTGAGAGACTCAAGCCACTCCTTGATACTTTGATCTCTGTTGAGCAGGGTGGCTTTGTTGAAGGAAGACAAATTCTTGATGGTGTTGTGATAGCTATGGAGGCTATTCACTCTATGGCTTCCTCTAAAGAGAAAGCTATGTTCATCAAACTTGACATGGCTAAAGCTTATGATCGGGTGAGTTGGGAGTTCTTACATAAAATTCTCTTGGCTTTTGGCTTTGATGAGGAGTGGGTGAATTGGGTTCTCAGTTGTGTGACCTCGTCCTCCTTTTCTGTCATCATTAATGGGGAACCTTCAGATTTGTTTAGTGCTTCTCGAGGACTTCGACAAGGGGACCCTTTATCTCCCTACCTTTTCATTATTATGGCGGAAGGTCTTGGCAGATTTATTAAATCTCAGGTGAGGCAGGGTCTTATACAAGGTTGGTCCTGGAACAATAATCTCCCTCCTTACTCTCATCTTCAGTTTGTGGATGACACTGGGCTGATGGGCTTGGCTAGAATTAGTGAGGCTCTACACTTCAGGAGAGCTTTGGACATCTATTTGAAAGCTTCTGGTCAGAGTATTAATGATGATAAATCTTCCATTTATTTCTTTAATACTCCTCGGCTTATTCAGAACAGGATTGCTAGGATTCTCAGATTCCAGATTGGTTCTCTCCCCTTGATGTACCTTGGGATTCCTTTGGCTTTGGGTTCCCAGCGTAGAGAATTTTGGCAGGGGATTTTGGATAAATTTCGGAGTAAGGTCAGTCATTGGACTTATAGATGGCTCTCTTCTGCTGGGAGAGTGATTCTCCTAAAGACTGTGGTGCAGTCTCTTCCCATTTATAGGTGTTGTGTGCAGATTCCCCCTTCCTCTTTTGTGAGGGACTTTGATGCTCTTTCTCGGAAATTCCTTTGGTCGGGCAACCTTCTCTCTTCGAAGTGGAGTTTAGTCAGGTGGGAGTCTGTTTGCAGGCCGAAGCATGCTGGGGGCCTTGGTCTCAGGTCTATGGCTCTTGTGGTCACGGCCTTGGCGGCCAAGCTGTATTGGAGATGGTGCAACAGTCAGGATCAGGACTGGGCTAAGGTTCTTGCTCTCAAGTATTTACCTGGTGCTGAGAGCCAAGATGTGTCACGCCTTGCTTTGTTGGGAAAAGGCTCTTGTATTTGGGATACTCTGAAGAAGGGAGCCCAGCTTATTAAGGATGGTCTCTTTTGGATCTGTAATAGAGGCTCTGATGCTCTGTTCTGGCAGGACTCTTGGGATGGTTACCCCCCCATTCTTTGTAGCTTCCCTCAGCTTCAGCCTCTTTACCATATCTTTTCTGATGCTGGATGGATTAAGGTGGAACATTTTAAAACAGTCAAGCATATTGGTCAGGTGGAGGTGTCCTGCTGGAAGGATCCCCAGGAGTGGCCCGTGGGTGGCTCTGACGAGGATCGTGCTGTTCTGTTTAAAGTCTTGGAGGGTAGGCTTTGCAGCTCCCTTAATGAGAGGGACAAGTTGGCTTGGAGTCCCAGCCCAAAAGGTAAATTTACTGTTGCTCAAGGCTATGCTGTGCTTGACAAGAACCTTCATGGTCCTACGGAGGTGTCCTGGTGGAAGAAGGTTTGGAATAACTTCTCTTGGCCCAAGTGCAATTTTTTCTTATGGTTGGTTGCTCAGAAGAAATGTCTCACTTGGGAGAATCTTCGCAAGCGTGGTTTTCATGGGCCTTCTATGTGCTTCCTTTGTTCGAGCAATGAAGAATGCTCTTCCCATTTGTTCTTTCATTGCCCTTTTTCTAGAGAAATTTGGCACAGGTGGTGGGAGGCCTGGCATCAGGGTTGTGTTCATGCTTCTTCCCTAATTGAGTTTTGGGAGAGCCTGGGCAGGCCTCCTGCGATGACTTCTTTCCTTCAGGTGGCTTGGGCTGTTGGGCCTATTTTCATTCTTTGGAACCTTTGGCTGGAAAGGAATCGTAGAGTTTTTTGTGATTCTAAGCTGGGAAGTGGTCAATTGTGGAAGAAGATTATTAGCAGGCTTCAGGAAACTATTTCTGCTAAGTGTGATATGGATGAAAAGATTGATCCGGGTGATTATGCTATTATGAGGAATTTGAACCTTGGGGATAATAGTAGGGGATGCAGTGCTAGAAATAGACCCCGACATGGCAAGCAACGGGTTTGTCGTGATGGGAGGTGGACGCCCCCCCCAGTGGGGGTCCTGAAGATTAATACAGATGGCTCTTCTCGGGGGAACCCTGGACATGCGGGTGTTGGTGGTATAGGTAGAGGTGAAGATGGGGCTGCTGTGTTCTTCTTCTCTGTCTACAAAGGGCAGCACTCTAATAATCTGATGGAGGCCCTTGCCATTAAGATTGCCGTTGAGCGTGGCTGCTCTTTAGGCTGGAGGAGGATTATCTGTGAGGCAGACTCTCAGATTGTTGTGGATATGCTGAACAACCAGAGATTGGATGATGTTAATTGGCAATTAGCCTCGGTGGTTAGACAGATTCTAAGTGTTTGTCATTCCCTTGAGTCTGTCTCCTTTTGTCACATCCCTAGAGAATGGAATCAAGTGGCGGATTGCTTGGCGAAGTGGGCCTCGGAGAATGGGGAGGGCTGGAATATTAGTGGACAGGATGAGTTATCTTCTGGGTATCGTCAGACCCTGGAGAGATTATTATTGGATGACAGGAATATGTAGTGCTGTTGATGGTCTTTTTGGTTGTATTCCTGTTTTGGTGGGCCTTTGGCCTATGCTTTGTACTTTGGATTTGATGGAATAAATTTTTACCCTTTTTCTAAAAAAAAAAAAATAATAATTAATTATTTATTTGAAAAGTGCATTATAATGTTATAACTTTATGTCAATGGGGCTATTAAATGACTTAAAAAATATTAATTAAGTGCATTAAAAGGGGTGCCCATCTCATGTGACATTATAAAGTGCATTAAAGGAAAATATTAAAATATATTTAAATGATGAGAAGCTTCTATAGGTTGACCTAAGTCATGAAAAGTATATAAGCTATCAAAGCAAATGAAAAAGGATTCATTCATGATTTTGACAATTGGCTTTTGAAGAGTTTCGCTGTGGAGAAGAAGAAACCTAGGGTTTCTGTAATTTCTACAATTTTTGGTCATTGAGAACATTGTATCTCTCTGATTCTTGCATTCTGAGGTTGTGAAATACCAACTGAAGATTACTTTGTGGATTGGCTTCAACCAGGAGTCAATATTGAGCTTAATAGTGGAGAGTAATAACAGATTTATTCAAGGGGTTTATTCTCAGCAAATCAGAGGTTTGAAGAATCAATATTGGAGGATTTTATCAAAAGAATTTACAAGGGTTTTGAAGTTTATCATTGGAGAAAAAATTATTGTTGTTTGTGCCTTCAGCTTTTGGTACGTGAGGTTCGATTTGTGCATTATATAGAGCAGATCAGAAGTTTAGTCTTGCTGCTACAGTAATGCTACAGTACCCACGCTACAATAAAACGCTACAGTGTTGGTGCAGATTTTAAGTGATTATTTCCAGAATTTAGCAAGGGTTTAAGAGCAGATTGTTTATCATTTGAAGATCAATCATTGTTGATACATTTATTGCTGTTAGCTCACCTATTCTCTTAACCATGTGGGTCTCAGAAAGAATGTTGCAATTAAGTTCCAAATTTGCTGATTATAAGTTTTCAGACCTGTAACTTTATTCCAGAATTTCCAGGTATTTTTGTATTACATTTGCAAGGAAATAAAAGTCTGATTTTGAATATTTAAATACATTGTATTTGCACAGCTGTTTAAATCTGACTTGATTAAATATCTTAAGAGGCTGTTACAACTGTTAGTTTAATTTTCCATTGCATTTCAACATCATTTGCTTTCCTGGCATTATCTTATTAAATCACAAAACAAGCAAACTAGAAGGAGCAATCAACCCAAACAAGGCAGAAGATTTTGTGTTTGCAAATGTCCACCTGGGGTGGGACATTACAATAGGCTATTGTTGATGGTTATATGGTGTTCTTGATTGATTTGGGAAGCATTCTAGGAAGTTGTGCCAGTATTATGCTTGCTGGTTTGGCATATCAGACTGCTGCAACAGTGTTATCAGACCTGCAACTTCATATCAGACTGCTGCAACAACCTATCAGCCTTGATATATCTTCATTTCCTCATGCTTTGTGATGAATATTTGCTCATATGTTGCAGCAGTAGTTTGTTTGCTTAGTGGGCTTTCTTGTGGGGTTGATTATTTGTAATGACCCTTGCTAGTTTCAACGATAAATTTTTCCAAACACTTAATATGGCATATATTTCATTTGCCAATTAAGTAAATATCAACTGAGTTTGTGAAGTAATGATTTCTAAGCAAGTCATGTTAAGTACATTCTGATTTCAATCATTCAACATATTCAACAACAAAACACCACATTGATTTTTGCATTCTCATGAGCAGCAGTGAATTTGCAAGGTTTCTGAGTATTAAAATGGACTGTTTACTTATTGATAGCAGATTGGTACATGCTCAGAATTGATATCAGACTTATACATTAACAGTATCAGGGCAATGGACTCCCAAACATGACTGATTTGCACTAATTAACTGCTAAGAAATTTATAACAGTTCTTTACAAACTCAGATTAACCAGTTTGTAGGCAGATTATACATCCATCAATAATGACTAGCTACAGCAGTATACTCAGTCACTAGGCTCATCAAATATGACTTTTTCTTGCTTAGAAAATGAACAGAACCCTAAACAAGTTGCAATATTCAATCTCATAACATTTAACAGCAAATTTAGGAAGTTTACAATGTTTCTCGACAACCCATTCTCTAAAGACTCTTGTAACAGCACATGCAATACACAGAAATGGTATTAAGACTGAAACAACAGTATGAAATGTGATTTTTCTGAGTACTACAAAGTCTGTATTGCATTAACAACAGCCTCAGTTTACAACAGCAACACTAGACTCTTTTTTCTAGCAAAAAACGAGTTTACAGACCAAGATACCACATGTTACAATGAATGAAAGTGCTCAGACCTTGCAAAAATACACTAGCCGACCCCTATTTGCAAGTATGAACTGTGTAGCAACAATGATAAAGGAGATATTAATGTCTCAGACTTGGAATAGAGTCCACCACAAGCCAATATGAAGTGCAAACAGCTGATATATTGCCCAGAAATCTGAAGTAACCTCCAGCACACCTTCAGACGCCTTCACACAGCCTCCAAATCCCACATATGAGTGTTACCAAGCAGAATATGCCCAGAGAAAGGAGCGATTTGCATCTGAAAGCTCACGTCCACCTTCTAACACTCTCAGCACGCCTTCACAAGACATTACCAAGCCCACGTTTCAGCCCAAAACTCTGCCTAGGGTTTCTCTTGAATGCCACGACCTTGTGGAGCTATGATATCATCAGAATGAACATATTCGTTGCAGAAATGAAGCTCAGAAAGAGAATTTCGCCTGAATGAAAGATTTTGCCCTAGTTCCAAACCTTTCACTGAATCAGTCCTGAATGCAAGCGTGACAAATCATTTCCTCAAATTTGGTTGCTGAAAGTGACCATTAAATTTACTTTGAAACACCTGCAGAAACCCTGAATGGATTCCTCAACAATTTCCAGCTAGGTTAGATAGTTTCACTATTGAAATTGGTGCCCTAGGGTTTTCAAACCCATGGACGAAGGAAGCTTTTAGAAAACTTTCCAAAATGAAAGTGAGTAATATTCAAGAATGCACAAATGAGCTTTAAAAATCCCTTTTATACATTTTTCCTCATACTCTCTAGAAGCTTCCTTTTTAAGATGCACTTTTTAATTAAAACATCATTTTTACTCTGAAAATGACCTTTCCATTAAAATAATGATATTTTGACAAGAAAGGTCCTTGTTTAATGCATCCATGATTTAAGGCATCTCATCCCGGTTCCAATGAGTTATAATACTAAGGGCTTTTTTAAATATTTTAATTAATTTTAAGCAACCTTAGTAATTTAATTAAGATAAACCATTAATACACTCATTTTTGTGGAATTGTCGGAATGCTTTGGAATTGGAAACTACTTACACTGGAGTGATCCCGATGAAGAATAAAGACGATTGGAGCCAATCGGCCAACTTTCCATAAATAGAAGTTTCCTCCAAGAATCTTGGAACCCAAACTGGAAGCCGGAAATAACACTCGAAAGCATCAAATAACTCCTTTAAGCCATCTAAGCTCACTAGTAACATCAAATCACCCATCCGATCAAATAGATACAAACCCAAAAAACCATCGCCATCAGCAAAGCATGAGAACCCTAAAATGGGTACATTACATTATTTCATGTTTGTAATAACCCATTAAATTCCCAAAGAAATCACATAAAGTGATGGCTTCAAAGACATTATCGGCACCAAGGATAGTACCAAATCTAATTTAAATATTAGAGAATAATAAGTGGCAATTATACCATTATATATGGCAGCGATTGAGTTTAAATGAATAGATAATAAACAACAATCATGGTTAATAAAAGGCAGCGATAAATAAAAAGATAACATATATTAAGAAAAGGAAATGTTACCAAAAAAGAAAACAATTGATAATAAAAAAGGTGCAGCGATTATGCTAAACCAAAAGGCATAGACTAATCTCCTAAGGTTGTGATTTTGTTAAACCCCAAATTGTGAAGTTACTATCTACTATTACTAGATACGGTAAATGTGAATGTAATGTGAATTTTGGAGATGAATTAATGATGCCTAAACCTTGTTATTAGTATGAATGTTATCTCATTTGATGTTGTTTCATTTGATGTTATCTTAGTTGATGTTATTCATGGTCAAATACTGCATAAATGAGATTCGATGGTTATTGAATTATTGTTATTCTAACTTTGAAGATGTTTATATATATTGCTTATTGTTGTGAACAATTGACTGCAAACTGCAAAGGTATGTGCTAGTGGTTGCAGGTAAATGTCCATTTCTCTAGGGGGAGGGGAAGTATCATTCGGGAGAGGAGCTTGGTCGGGTAACCGGTAAATGTAACTATCTGAGCATAAACACACACCTTAGGTTAAGTGAACTAAGCCAATCTGTGTGGATAATAGGTAAGTCATCCTTAGCTGATAAGTCTGCATTGAGAGTTTTGTTACTTCTGCGTGCTGTATTGAGTGATGTTTATCTATTTGAGTTTTAATTCCTTCCTTTTGACATCATGTTGACTGTGCTAGGGTTGAGACATTAAGATTTGTGAATGGTTACCTTTATGTCGTTCATATAAACGTAAAACGTAGCATGTCTATAGGAATATACATATACATAGACCATGTATGAGAGCATTGGAAAATGCACATATATGTGAGTAGAAATACTCACCAAGGTACATACATGAGGAAACGGCTATGCGTGTATATACATAAGTGTGGGAATAGACACTAGGTCATGATCATTCTTTGTCAAACGGATTACTTGATTATCGTATTACCATATAATGAATATACTTCTATATATATACACAGATACACTTACAAGTGTTAATGCTTATTGGAGAAGTGTACATATGTATATAAGTATATGTGTATAAAAATATACGCGTATTATTATATACATATGTAGATAATAAAAGATATACATCCGGTATAATGCGGATATTAATAATATTATTATTATTACCTTATGAATTTATATTTATATATATATCGGTTAAATATATATGTAAATATACATTAAATATTATATGTATATATTATAGTTATATTAATATATATATATATATATTTAATATATGAAAACTATAAACATATATATATAATAAAATATATATAATTTAATATTAATGTCTCAACTTTGGAAATCAAATTATTTCCTAATTGATTTAATATTAATCACTCAACTTTAGAAATTGAATTTTTCCTAATTGATTTAATATTAATCTCTCAATTTTGGAAATCGAATAATTTCCTAATTGATTAAATATTAAATCATTCAACTTTGGAAAATCAAAATTATTTCCCAATCGATTAAACATTTATCATTTTAAACTATGGAAATCGAATTATTTCTGAATCGATTTAATATTCTCTTCATTGAACTATTGCAATCGAATTATTTCTGAATCGATTTAATATTCTCTTCATTGAACTATTGCAATCGAATTATTTCTAAATCAAGTTGGATATTATCACGCGAACCTTGGTTTGGCTTATATCACCAATAAAAATGAAATTTGAATCAACATGGCTGTGAGAAAAGTCGCGCAACACCAGTTACGGGAGGCGCAAGGGTAATCATGAAGGCGTTTAAATCTTCACGGCATTGACTTGGTCGAATTTGTAGCAAGAACAAATCAAACGCAGTTAGAAGCTCTGTCGATTCAGCTTGGAAAATAGGTTGTGTACATGATTTAACAAATGACCTTTTCTCTGTTATCATCTAAAATCCGCCATTATAGAAGTCTAGCGCCACATCTGAGAACAATCCTATAGGTGTCAATTGGCATAATTTCTCCATGTGCTTGGAATTAGTCTTCACTGTGCTGTCAATTGCTGGAGGACGACTCACCATTTTATGTTCTAAGTATGACAGGGAATTAGTGCCACCTCCAGATTGAAAATGTCCAACAATAGTGGTGGAAAACCACATGCCAAAACATAAGGAAATTGTTGGAGGTTGGGCTCTATAAATAGTCGCCCAAACCTTCCTAATTCATTCATTTGTACTCATTCATTCTTATTATACTCATCTCACTATGAATCAAGTCTGAATTCGTGATTCCCTCTTTCTCATTTCGATTGCATTCATGCACTTTGCCTTTGCCACATCATTGATTATCACTGTTGGAGCTGTGTCTTATTCATATTTGAGATAACTTGAAGCATTATACTTTTACCAGCTGTAAGTAAATAACAACTTCCACCATATCTAATTATTCATTAGAGAAGGCGTATTATACCAAAATACACGCCTACTGATTAAATACTTTTGTATTTTTACCAGTTTTGTATATCTATTTTCTGAGTGAGGAAGAGTGAAATCTGAGAAGCAGTTGTCAGTTATCTGAGGTGCTGGAATTGCTGGAATAATCTAAAAGTGAAGGCTGCATTGTCTTCTATTGGGATAAGCGTTTATAGGCATGGGATATTCTTCTACTATTCTTTTACAAGGATTACTATGCTATTTGAAAAGTATTTTCGTTTTTTGCATAGGAAGTATAAATGTTGTCTTTTGAAAAAGGAAAATGAAGCTTTCTAACTATGTTATACAATGCTTGTAAGATCTCCATAATAAGAGAATGTTGTTTGCATAGATACTATTTGCTAGACCGGATTGCTTTCGGAAAATGGAATTGAAGCCTTAGGCAGCTTTTATAAATATTTTTAAGTACTCCATTATAGGAGAGATTGCTTGGCACAAGTAGACAATTATACTAGATATGTCAAAGGGATTGCTTGGCATGGGTATTTAATTATGTTACATATGGTACAACATAAGTATTTAATCATACTAGATATTTTTGAACATGGGATGCAATGTGTTTGTATATACTCCATAGTAGGAGATGGGTGTTTATCATCAGTGATATATACTAGGTATGAGTGAACATGAAAAGCACATATGGAACACTTAGCTAAGTTATTGATTTAACTAGGAAAGCTTGTGTTTTCTCCTAGGAGAGGGCATCCAGTATGGGAGAGGGATTGATATACTTACACGTAAGTCGAGTTATCCAAGTATGTAGGTTATCTGGAATGATGAACTATCCATATGATGGAATACCTAGCTTGTGTACTTACCAATAAAGTAGTTAATTCCAAGTAGATTAGTTTGTGTAGGTTAGTCTGGGGTAACAAATTTACCCATTGAAGGACAATACCTATGCGTAGCTGAAGATAGCCTTAAGTCAAATTGCCCCTAAACAGTGTATGTGACAAATGAACTTCATTCGAAATATTGAATGAGTACTCTTTGATCAAAGTAGTGTGAATGTACAAGACTCCACTCTAGATTGTGTGACTCCTCTCTAGGTTGTGTGACTCTTGAGATTACATTGTCAGTTCACTATGATCCCGTATTACATGCTAATTTGAGAGTTGTAGGATTGCATAGGTTCTGGTTATGTAGGACACAACACTATACTCAATTGGTTGTCATTATTAGATACTCTACCAATCTCTTCGTCGAACGGAAGGGCCATCTATTGAATGATAGATTTGCGGGGGACCGCATTATGAGTCCGTGGTTGGCAGAAAAGCGCCCGAGTGATGCTTCTCCTCCACAGCAGGTGGCCGAAGAACCAAGATTTGAAAGGACGGATTCCTGGATCAACTTACAACTATTTTTTCTAAAGCTCATTGAAGCTATGTTTTCTTGTTAAGTGTACTTGTGAAGTTATTGTAATCTTTATTGTAATATGACATGGCATCTTGTTTGTATATTTTCAATAAAAGAAAGAATTTTTTTATTGCAATGACTTGTTAGCATGTTTATTTACTCGTATTATGTAAATTTTGAAATTTTTACTTTATCGAAGGGTTGGCACGTTACATGTGGTATCAAAGCTACCAGGTTCTGCATTGAAACCTATGGGTTCATTACGCAACAATGTGTAAAGCTTATCAGAAGATAATGGTTGTAAAGTTCTTGTGTCACAAAGGCAAGAGAAAAGAACTTAGTGAAGTGAAAAGGAAGATGTGATTCCTAGTAACTTGTTTAAAGTTGGGACTAGTTAAGAGTTATCCCTGGAATAGAAACTCCTAAACCAACAACTTATGATAGTACCTAGGATTGCGGAAGATTATGCAATCGAAATATGTAGGAAGGTTAGGTTATAACCAGTATATACCTTTATCCAACGAAATAGTTTTATGACTCCAAGGCAATCAGAAGGAATGGGATAACCCTTTTATAGTAGCAAACTATAGTTGTTAAGAGTCAGAAAATTTTGGATTTAGTGAAAACACCTACGAATCTGTGTATGCAAAGTCGGCATAAATTAGATTGAAGTAGGAATTCAATGAAGGAAGTATCCACAGGGGTTGGAGAACTCTTGACATAAACCTAATTCTTGTGCAAAGATAGGATCTTACAAGAAAAGAGTTAGTACCGAGGGAAAGAGAAAAGACCGGAATAGTCTAAAGCAAAGTAGTCAACGACGTAGGCATGATTCCACCAACCAAAATCAATGAGATTATTGGAGTTTTGATTAAAGATGAGAAAATGAGACCAAACAACTTTGGTATCTCTCAAGGTTATGAGAGAATAAGATTCCAAGCAATGGAATAAAACCACTTGGAAAGGTGAATATGAGAAAGAAACCTAAAGTGGTAAATCAAGTCGGTTTGACCAAAGATTGGGGTAGTACATAGATTGGTTGGAGTATAAGCTGAACTCACCAACATGTTTGTGAAAGTCAACATTTGTTTAGAGGTTCCAAAAGGAAATGGAATACAATAAGCACTTTGTGTAAGAACAATAGAAGTTGCAAGGAAAACAATGTTCTAAGTTGAAAAGAACATCCTCAAAAGAGACTTGTGAGCATGGATATACCTCTACCAAAAAGGATATTGGAAAAGAATTGAAATAATAGTGTGCCTCTTAAACTTCTAAGTTGTTGATTATTCATTAGATCTCCTAGTGGATGATCCAAAATGTTGAAATCTACGAGGGTAGAAATCAAGGATAAATCTAGCTTTGGGAAAGGTATGAGCAAAGTATACCATTAAACAAGAAAACGGCAATGGAAAGACAACAACAAAGAATGACAAATTCTTTCAAAGAAGCAAGTGTTTACTAAGAGTTCAACTTTGAAGTAGATCGGAAGTTGTGGAAACTCTAAGGGGGGAAGGAAAATAGTGGATTGGCTCAGGTTAAGTACCCTAACCAACGGAAAACATGGTTATGTTCTTAGCTGGGTGAAATAAACCCCTTAATTTTTTCTCTTGATTTTCAATATCAATTACAATGCACATGCACCTGTTAAGGTTAGCTCCAAACCAAAACGATGCGGAAAAGAACTCTAACCAAGAATGCGCCCTAAAACCACTTAAGGAAGAGAGGCGGGCATATGGTCAGAGGATCCCTAGGATCTAATAACTCAACAACTATAGGATGATTACAACTGGAAGTACACAATAAACTCAACGCCAAGAATGTGCACACAAGATCCCCTTGAAGGCGAGGTGCTAACATATGGCAGAGTAAATATTACAAAACTGAAAGAACTTAGGCGGTGAACCAGCCATAAAAATTTCCGCTCAACCACTTAAACAGTGGGGGGAATATAACAAACAATTCAACTAATTCATCCGCTGCGGCGGGCATCCACTTAAGAGTGGGGATTCTCCACTTTTTAGTGGGTACAATGAGAGTTACAAGTTTATTCTCCACACTGGCGGTAAACCATCCAAGGGTAATTAATGTTTGCTTAGTGTTGGGTGAAAATTATGTAATCAGCTTTTCGATAGATTACACAACTTGGACTTCAGCCACAGCTATGTGAGATATGAATCTCTCCTCTCGGAAAAGGGAGGTGCCCTTCTTACTGCTAACAGAAGCGATAGTAAAACAAACAAGTAATTACAAAATGTACACAAAACATACGAAGTGGGGGGGGTGTGTTACATTGATCCTTCTCTCTTTTTTCAGAGAAGATGTTTACAATGCTTCACCGTTGGAAGTTCACAATCCTTAATAACTTGAAACGAACAACTAGCAATAATACCAATACCTCTATCTTGTCAAAGCGAAGCGTAGAGATACCAGAAGTAATTAACAATAGACAAATAAAGTAAAAGGGAAAGCTCACGAAGGCACAAAGTCGTTCCGTAGCTTTATCAATGTTGGATCTGTGCAGAGTATATCGTTTGTCACGTTAGAAGCACAAAGTCTTCTTAGATGCAGCAATTCCTCGAACAGCATGAACAATTACAAGCACAAAGTCTTGTAGATCATCCAACCAAATTATCAAAGAGCACAAACAATTACAAGCACAAAGTCTTGTAGATCATTCAACCGAAAGTATCCAAGAGCATGAATGATTACAAGCACAAAGTCTTGTAGATCATTCAACCGAAAGACAAACGAAAACACAAATGCAAATCTAAATAATAGATGCAACACAAAGTTTACATAAATCACTTAGAGTCCTTCAGATTTCTTCACCTAATTACCACCAATGAGATCAATTCATAAAAGTATCGAATCCAACGCAAAGTTTGGTTTGCAATCCTCTTTTTTATTGATCAAATTCCATTCACAAAGCATGAATGCAAAGTTTCACAAATTTGCTTCAAAAAGGGCAGCACTTCGTTGCAAAATACTCAAAGGATAAATTTACAATGGAAATCCCTCACATTATATAGAAAGAGGGATGAGCAAAATTAGGAAACTGATTGAGGAAATTAAGGAAAGTTAGGTGAGCGATTTTAGGAGATCTCACCTAACTTTGATCAAAGTCAAAGTGTAATTTGTTTTCAAAATATTACATCTTCCAGCTTGGTGTAAGTACAATTTACAAAAAGACATTCGAAAATTTACAAGATGATAAAGGGGATGCAATCCTAATGTTCAAACACCGGAGAATAGGAGGCCGCTTCATGTTTCTTTGCCTTGGGCGGAAGGCAAGTCTTCAAATTTCCTCCTAGTCTCCTGACAAACTTCATCCGGATCAATGGTGTAATCCAC
>VDFB02105293.1:0-11243 GCA_007258455.2 Sequoia sempervirens | reverse complement strand
TGAGTTATAATTGATGTATCATAAGTCTTCAAGTCTTCATAAATCCATGCTATCACATCTGGATATCTATGTAATGCGTCAATTATTCCTTTTGTTTCTTCTAGAGTACACACCTTGCCAATAAAAACATTCTTGACATCTTCATTAGTTCCCATGTTATATGTTTCACACTGTCCACTGATGGACTTCTTAGTATCCTGTTCCTGATCCCTGACTTTGTCCAAATAAAAAATCCTCTCTAACTGTACCATTCCTCTGGGAATAGTATTTGTCTTCAAATTGATTACGCCTTCCAAATCCATTTGTGCTTCTTGGAGTTCAGTTTCATCAATGATTTGAGAAGCAAAGACATATGTACTTGTGATAAAATCTAAGATATGCTTGTCATCTTCAAATACCTAGAAGTTGGTGACATTGTCAGGTATTGAAGGCACTGGAGTTAACTAGACTGTAAAATTCTTCAATCTAGATAGAGACATAGGTTGCAATGTATTGGTTGCTTGAGCAAGGGAGTCGGCTGTTTGATTCTTACTTCGTGGTATCAACTGAATGTTGAAGGCATCAAATCCTTCAATGAGGTCCCACACTCTATGTCTATAATTGGTCATTCTTCTGTCATGACAAGAGTATTGTATTCTAACTTGCTTGAGTACTAACTCTGAGTCTCCAAAGACTTGTAGGATCTTAACCTTTTTCTTTAATGCCATTAATAATCTATGTACGAAAGCTTCATATTCTGCTACATTGTTTGTACAATGAAATTGAAGTCTATGAGCAGAAAATAATGTTTTACCTCTTGGAATGATTAGCTCAAATCCTGCTCCAGCTCCTTGCTTTGATTTGGATCCATCAAACCTTAAAGTCCAACAACTAGCATCTGTTGATTTCCTAGATGTATCTCTTGCACTGCTGCTTGAAGGTTCTTCTGAAAACATCACTTTCTTTCCTTTTAGGTCTTCTTGAATATTTTGGATATCAAATCTGACTGTCGGAGTGGGGTTGATACACTTATATACTTGTTCTACTATAGTTTGGAATAAGCAACAATCCAACTCAGAGTGAGAGGCATTATGAGCCCTGCACCAATTTGGCAAAAGAAAATCTCATAAATTCATCTTCCTATCCAATTGAACCTGATCCTCAATGCACTTCTAAATGAATTCCTAGAAATTATCTAGTAGACTGAGTTGATTATCTTCAAGATCATCATCATTTTCAATTGGTTCCACCAATGCTTTAGTACTACTTGTAAGATCAATAGGTGTTGTGTGGAACATTAGAACTTCATCTACATCTGATTCCTCAAAAGAAGCTGCAAGAAAATAATTACCCATACTTACCTTTGATATCAGAATTTCATTGGAAGTATTCTGATATTCTGTGATCATGTATTTCATTTTGGGTTCTCTTTCAATTCTAATCTGGTTTGGCACTCCTTTCCAAGGAAGCTACATATGAGAGTTGTCAGTTGATACATATCCATTCAAGGCCCTAGTAAAGTCTCTTCCTAGGATCAAACCATAAGCATCAGGTATATCTGCCACCTGTATATTGATGACCTGTTGAATTCTAGGGTCAGAAGCAACCTGCATATGAATTATGTTTAATTCCCCTACAACATTAACTTTAGTTCTATCCAATTGAGTAACCTTCTTCTGGGAATCAATAGGAGTAATGCCCAAAGATCTACAAATTCCATATGGCATTACATTGATGGAAGCACCAGAATCTAACAAACAATTATGCAAGTGTTTACCAAATATACGAACAAAAATAAGGAATGAAGGGGTCTCCGCTTTCCCTTGAAATAGAGTTAAGGGGCTATCTACTTGGGAAACCTGAGTTTTATCTTTCTCTTTTCCCTTATCTCTAGGAGGCACATGAACTTGCTTGTGAGTCTAATTTTTCCTTCCTACTGTTTGAGAGCTAGATACTCTATTAACACTTTCATTGACTGATTTCTCTTGTGATATAGAATTTGCATTATAATCTCCTAGGACTGCATTCCTAATGGATGGAACTTTCAATAACTCAAATGCAGAGAGACTTACCTTAAGTTTCTTGAGTTATTCTGCAATGTATATGGACAATTGTTCTTGTATATGCATAAAATTGGTCATGTCTATTCATTCCCCACATTTAATTACAAATATTTATTATTTAATTAATTTTTCTAGTGTTTTCTACAATATAATTAAATTTAATCAATTTAATTATATTATCTATTCATTTTATTCTCCCACTATAATTGAATAAATTTATTTTATATAATTATTTCACATATCTACTTGATTAATTAAATAAATACATTTTATTTATTTAAATTAATTATCATATGTTTGAATTTAATTAAATCTTTTGTTTAATTAAATTTAAATATTTCTTTCTTCTAATTAATTAAATATTTTTATTTAATTAATAACACATGTCATTTCTTCAAAATTTAATTAAATATTTTTATTTAATTAAAGATCTTTCTTCAAATCATAATTAGATATTTTATTTAATTATGAGATCTTCTGATTTCCTCAAAAATCTTAATTAAATATTTATTTAATTAAGAAAAATCAACATGCACTCATAAATAAATAATTGAATTGGACAATTCATTATTTATCTTCTCAGAATCTTTCCATTTTCTTCTAAAAAAGATTATTTTTAAATCATCTCATCTTATCTCTTCCATGAAAATGGAAAAATCCTGCTTTATGTTTTCTTCTATTTTCTCTTCAATCTTATCCATCTTTGACCATTCGATCTGTAAGGAATTTTCACAACTGTGGATCACATCATCCAATCAGAAGCTTTCAAAAACTCTATAAATACCCTTGTGAATCCAAGCATTGGTGATGATGAATGATATACACAATTTCACGACTTGCATCTTCAACATCTCAAAGAATATTCGTATCTTAGCAATCATCTTATCATAGCATAGCATAATTTTGCATTTTAGCATAGAATGCACTTTAGTTTAAATCTCATTCTCTAGTAGTCCATTTCGTTGAGCTTAGCATATCAAATATGAGAGAAACTTGAACCAACAAAAAGTTGGAGATAGAGAGCAATAGAACGACTTTAGAGAAGCTGTCATTAACAGTTTGTTTATTTTGTTTTTCTTTCAGTTTATTTGATCTAATGTTTTATTGATTGTGTTTTGAATCCTTTATAATTGAGCATATTTTCATACCTGAGTTCTTCATTTAGATCAGCAAGAGTCTCCTTTGGATAGTCCATCACCCTGTCTTTGCTTGCTTCAACATTTCTTCCTTTCGACATGTCCACCTGTGTCTGTCCTTCCTTTGATAGATACTGCTTAGACACGTGAGGATATGAAGGGTTATTGCTTGCACTAGGATCTAGAGGTATGGCAAAGTTGTTTGGAGGGATGGAAGTGGTGAAGGGGCCTCCAGCCTGTGGATGCCTATGTGGCATGTCCCTTAAATCATACTTCCTGGTTGGCCTCTGGAAGGTCTACACTTCTTCAACATAAGCTTCTTCCTCATCCGGGGGACCATTGCCATTCACTGGGTTCTCATTAAATAATTGTGAAATCTCATCTCCATTACATACCTGATCTACCTCTTCCTTGAGCTAGTCTGATTCATCCTCAAGCACATTGTCTTTGCTATGTGGAAAAGGAGCATAATTTAGGACTAAAATTGAAGAATCATAAGGAGTAGAGGGTACCATTTCCTGACCACTTGAATTGTTCTCTAGTTCATACTAAAATATTGAGGCTGCTGTTTGGAACTCTGGACAATCCAACTTAGAATGCTGACTGGTTTTGTGAAGCCTACACCATCCCCGTAGAGCAGCTTCTGCCAAAAACACACTAGGAGGATTCTCTTGATTAGTTGGCAGATTAATTGATTGGTTGATCCAATGGGGTACAGACTCCTCCATTATTAGGAATCGTGTTCCAAGTCCTATTTTGTCTAGGTGGTTGTCTTCTATCGAAACCCTATCCACCAGCCTAACCTCTATCAAAATTTTGGCCTGAGGATTATCCCTTATCACAATTTTGTCCCTATCATTATTATACCCTCTTTTGTTGTTATATCCTTTATCATTATAATGCTGTCCCTATGGATTTTCTCGACTTTCTCTGCTCTGATTAGATTGCATATTTCTCTGAGCAGCTTGCAACTGACTGTTCTGGTTCCTCAAGTAAGTCACCTCCATATTCAACTTCTTTATTTTCTCAGACAATTCATCCAGTCTCTCTTGATCAAGACTTCTATATGGAGGCTGATTGGCACCATTATGAGAATATCCCACCGCAGTGCTGGTATTCAATGACTGGGTCAAAACTTAAGAATTCTGCAGGTATGGGGGATAGCTAGTATGAGATTGTGGATGAAGAGGCTAATTCGCACTTTGATGGGGATAATTGACTGGAGGTGGAATTTTACTCACTAGAGGCCCTGGGTGAGGGACCATAGGTAACTGAGGGACTGGATTCATGATTGGGGTATGATTAGTGAGAGCCTGGTTGAGTGCTGGGATCTGTCTAGGGTGGGCAGTGAGTCCTAAGGATGGTAAGGGTCCGGAAAATGCTATCTCAAAGCCGTACTAACCTTCACAACTTCTGCGTATGCCTCAAGCAAAGTGGTGGGAGGGTTGTTCCTCCACTTCATGAATGTGGCGGTAAGGCTATCTAGACCTTCGTAATAAACTTCTAAAGCAGTAGCTTGGTCAACCGCATAGGGGGCTTTAAATCTGGTATAAGTACGATGAAACCTATTGTTAAATGACCATATAGGCTCATTGAATTCTCTCTTAACATTAGTGAACTGGTGATAGAGCTCACAAGGACAAATGGGAATCCTAAACTTCTGCAAGAATGCAGTCTCTAATTCATTCCAATCCCAAATAGATCCAACAGGAAAATGATTGTACCAATAGAATGCATCTTCTCCTAAAGAATAAGGGAAGAGCCGACATGCTACATATTCATGAGTGATCCCTCTATCCTTGAGGAAAGTCTAGAAGATCCTAATGTGTTCCTCAGTAGTTCTATTGGGGTCTTTGACATGGAACTTAGAACAAAAATTCTCTGGGGTCCTGGGCATGACATTGTAATTGCCAAAGGTCAATGGGGATGGGTTGTTGGCCAGGAAAGCCATTGGTGGAGGTGGAGGTGGTGATGGTTGATTTATGACTGGATGTGGTTCTGGAATGGGAATGTCCTTAGACTCAGATGAAGGTGAACCTAACAAAGATGGAGATGATGGAGTTGGTAGAGTGGACGATGATTCTCCCCTTATACTGGTCCTTCTTGACCTAGTAGGGACTGAAAATTCTTAAAATTCCTCCTCTCCTAGAGTAGATCTGGTTCATCTTCTAAATATTTCAGGAGAGATAGCATATAGAAACTGATCTAGCTTAGCTAATTCAGGCCCTCCTTCTAGCGCCAATCTGTTGATGATGTTTTCTGCAAAGCAAACAACTCAGACATAATATAATATCCTATCTCTCTTGAAAGGTAAATCTCTAAATCTCTATCAACAAGCCTCAAGAGATAACCCCAAGGTCTCTAATGTCAGGTCTTGACAATGCATAAACAACTCAGTGATAAATGTGAAAATGCTGGTAATCACAATGGGACCTTACTACAAGCAAAATACTGAATCTCAAATTTATCAGATCTAGCAATATGATGATACTTTGATCCTAAATCTAACTCAAATAATGAAAGAAATGACAAAATATTAGGGTTTTCAAGAGATGACTAAGACTATTCCTAAGATTAACAATGCAAACGATGAAATACTTGAAATGGACCAATCCATCATAAAATAATCCTTACTTAACCCAAATGAATTTGACATTTCACAAGAACAGTGCAATCTTCTAAGGTGTTAAAGATTTTTAAATCCTGAACATTCATCCAAAACAACCCAAAAGCAACTGAAATGAATAAAACCTCACAATTGAACTAAGCACAATAGATATATGGTCCAGGCTAACTTTGCAAAGCAACTAACAATCAACTAGCTGCAAAAAGTATGGACCAGGGATCGCTGCAACACTCCAAGCATTAAACCATAAGCATCATTAAATCAAATCTAATACTAAATATCAAAATATCTCCTCAAAGCAATTTTAAAGATAGAATATCTAGAACCATGCAAGATAAGAAGAACACAAGTATGGAACCAAATCTCAATGACATTACTTTCATTAAATTATCCACTTGAAGCAACAATTCAAGTTTTCTGTTACAATACTTGCTTGAGAACAACTACTTGCTAATTCCTAATTCGCTTCAATATTAGATATCTGTCTACTTGCCTATGTATCTATATCTATATCTCTCTTACAAATGAGGAAAAATTCCCTATTTATAGAAAATCCCAAACCATGTTGGCCTAGCTAGCTTTTACAATAATATTTGGCCACAAAACAAGTCGGCCAAGAGAAATTTGAAATAAAAAAAATATGCATTAAATGCATGAACTTCATCCAGGTCGGCCTAGGATCTCCAATGCAGCTTGGACCAATGCATGCAAAATAATAGGGAAGCACAAATCTCGATGTAGCCCAACATTAACTATCTTCCCCTTTGTCTTTATTTCGATCCAACATTTCACGCACCTTCAAAAGCACCCTATCCAAGTTGGCTACAGGTGGTAAAGGAAAAACCCTAAGTCAGCTCTCAATTGATGTAATATCTTCTCTTGATTGTTTCACCGATTTATCCCACTCAACCTTATATGTTAGATATTTATCAGTAACATCAATGTAAGTGGCTGCATCATCTAAGTGGTGCTTAGTAACAGGATCATCACCAGTTGGAGCATAAACATCTTGCCACCATTTCCTTAACTATTCTAAGCTTAAATACTTAGGTGCAATCTTCCTTCTTCCTGTCATTATCTCAAAGAAAGAAATGCATCCATTATAAACACCAGTTAGGTTATCTTCAATTTGCCTCCTCTGCTTGTAGATATTCTTTAGAACCTTTTGCCTTATTTGCAAAGCTTCAAACCACTCCCAAGGTTCAACAACCCTGGAGGAAGGAAGAATTCCATCACTTATAATCTTATCCTTGGTATACTCCATGATAGTTTTAGTTTTCTGCAACAAGAGGTCTGTATCTTCTTTATCTTGAGCTAACACCTCCTTCAACCAATCAATTGCCCTCATAGCATCTTTCCCAGATGAGAGAATGTACCTGATAGCATCATGTCCTTTAGACTGCACCCCCTGTAGCCAATTTGTAGTAGCAAGAGTGGAAGCCTTCATTCTTTCCAGCTCGAAGATAGTCTCCTGGGGTAGGAGATTTGCAACAAAGGACAAGGAGCTAATGGATTGCAAAGGTTTCATGAGATCTTCCAAACATTTCCTGAGTTTCTCATTTTCTTTCTTAAGCTCCTGTTTAGTTTGAACTTCCTTCCTCAATCTCCCCAGGATGACTGTGCTAGAACCCTGGTAGTCTTCAATGTCTTGCTCAATGGAAGTGGGCCCTAAATTGATGGTCTATAGATTATAATCATTTGCAGTAACCTCATCTCTATTCTTATCTAGAGCAAGAGTTGCAATGTGAACCACCCTATTGCTTTCCTCATCCCTTTCAATCCTTGAAATTACCCTGGCCTTTTTCTTTTCTTTAGCTTTTCCAATCTTGGCCAACAACTCATCCCAATTGGGTGGAGTATCTTCCACAAAAACCTACTTTCTGTTTATTTCCTTATCTAGCCACTCTGGAAAAGTGGACTCCAATTGCACTTCACTCTGTCATACTTCCTCCTGCTGACCCTCATTCAAATTCTGCTTCTCAGGAGTCTCATCCGCTTTACTCTCCTTTTCTTCAACATGCTCCTCTCTATGCTTAGGTGATGAAACCATTTCTGATACTTCCTCTCTTTGAGGAGATTTAACTTCTTCAGTCCTAAATGGAAAATCCTCATATGCAACCAAGGGAGACTGCATCACCTTTTCTATTTCTTCCTCAACATTATAAAGCGTGCCCTCATTAAATTCTTCTCCTTCTGCTTCTTGGTGATCTTCAGCCTCTTTGGATTCACCCAATTCTTTGCTTTGGGCCTCATGAAGAGGAGGAACATTATTATGCTGCCCTTCTTGAGAAGTAACCGGAGGAGGATCTGCTTTGTGCACACTATCTTTAGGAGGAGTCCTTGACTTCCTTGTATACACCTGTGTCTTTTCTCCTGAACTTTCTACATTTACTACCGGTGGATCCACTTCCTCTCCTACCATGGAACTCGCCTTTTGTGATAGTCTCACAATTCTCCTCCTTTTAGGCATAGGAACACCAACCTCAAGATCTTGCTCCTCAATTTCTTCTTTACCGGACTTCTTAGTTCTTGAAGTATGTCCCCTTTTCTTGGCAATTAGTTTTCTCTATTTTTCTGCTTCCTGAGCTTTCTCTGTTTGAATATCTTAATCTTGATTTTAAAAGGGGAGCCTACCTTGCCTTTACCTTTAGGGTCCTGCTCAGCTGACTCCTCAGAGGTAGAATGAGGGTCCAAATCTCCCATCAGATCATAGGTGCACTGCACACCATCATTTTCCAAATCCCACATCTTGTACTTTAGCCACATCTTGGTATACTTGGTGACCGGATCCATTATCTATCCCAACTCTATCTTTTCTTCTTCTAGCCAATCCACATCACCAATTGGCCTGTCCTTGATTGCCTCATAAGCATGACCTTGAATCAGGTCCCCATCATCTTCAGGTTGATCAGGAACAACCCTCACATTATATATTCAGACTGATTCAACTAGAAGCTGGGAAAACTTCTTCTTTTTGACCTCATATTCATCACTGTAGTTGGCCCAGTAATCTTCCAGATCAACCTTAATTGCTATATTCTCTATTGGCCTTCTTTTGGGCTTCACCTGTTATGTCAAATCTAGACCTCTTGGAGATGAAAGATAAACCAAGTGTACTCATCTCTTCTTCTGAAGCCTGGGCTAAACTAATGCAAGGGTATGCCTCTCTAGTGCCTATCCTCAAAGGGAAGTATCCACCAAAACTAGTCTTATGCTTGTCCCTTTTGACAATAGCATCAAAGTCACATATCTGTCTAGTAACTTCCAAATGTAAAATATGTTCAGTGGGATACCTTGGAAGTCTGTATTGAGCCCTTTGACAACCATCAACTCGGATGTATGAGAAGGTTGGGAATTGAATGAACCAAGCCCCATATTTCTTGATGAGCTCCTTGGCTTGGTCAAAAATTCTCATGTGCTCTACACTCTGAAGCAATCTGGTAATATGCATGGTGAATGCATCATTCACCCTCCTATAGCTTGAGCTCCCTAAGTGCAATTGAGGGTAAACTTCATAAATCACATCCTACCCAAAGACTCCCTTTGTACTTAATCCCTTGTAGGGATGAAACCTTGCAAGTGCATAGACTAAGTACGAGGTCATGGTGAAGGTCTTGGTTTGCAGCACATTGGACAATTGCTCATGAATCACCCTACTTATGACCCCTACCCAATGATAGTCAATTCTCTCTCGTTCCATCCTCACAATGACATGGCACATCCAATTCTCAAACATACCTGCACTTTTTAATTTGACCACCTTGCTAAGAAGAGTGATGGAATCATAATACTCCTTTTTGAACTTTGCTCTGAACAACTGTTTGGGAAGTTTAGAATAATGTGACTTGGGATTCTCCAACCAGGAATTGATGAGCTGTCGTGATTTAACAGTCTCCTCTTCATAGAAATTTTTAGCTGCCTCCATGTTGAAAGCCACCACATGAGATCTATTCGGCATGTCAAAGGCTGAGTTATGGAGATAGGGTTCAAATTTGCCACAATCCTCCCTTGAGAAAAAATTATTCTCTGAGTATCACTATCATAATGTCTGGCACACTCGAGGACTAACTCATAGCACTACACTGTTGAAGTAAAACCAGCTACATGTGCCAATCCTGACTCCAACATTATTTTGGCAACCAAAGGAAGATCCTGTGCTGCCATTCTGTCTTTGAACTCCTCATAGTCCCATAGTCCAACATTTGTGTCAGTCACCTCTAACAATATAGAGGTAATCTTTCTCTCTGGGATTCTGCTCTTGATGTCCATCTTAATTCTTTCTACTTTAGATATTGAAGACCCCTCCATATCACTCTTAGCCTTTCCAACCACTACCTTGCTAGATTCAACCTGCACTTGACAGAGAAACCATTGTAAAAACCACAAGGGAAGCAATGTTAATCCATCAAAATCATCATTAAAATGAATCCCATATAAGCAAGGTGTCATTAAATCTCAAATAGAATGATCACATTAAAATTCGGGTTTCAAGTCCATCCGCAAAATCCAAGCTAGGGAGGATTTTTGGAGAATTCCGGGCTAGACGGATTCCAGCGGAATGAACATGAAAATGCCTATTAGAAACTCAATCTGATCATTATCAATCAATAAACAACATGTGAGATTTCACAATAGCATAAATTAATCATAAAATACACCATCACTTGTTAACATGTCATGCTATTTCATATTCTTTTACTTTCCACTAGATTCTGGGAAAATCCGCATGGGACGAATTTCCGCAAAGAAGAAGATATTCTGCAAATTTTAGAAAAAATAGGGAACAACGAATTTCGGGAAAACCCAGAGATGACGAAATTTCGTGAAGAAGATGAATCTTCGAAAAGCAGCAAATTCCGGGTAAATGAAGAAGACGGGGAAAAACCTGGGAAATCCACCAGAGCCAAAAAATCCTAAACTGGATTAAAAACCCGAACTTTGCCATTCCATCACGATTTTTCCTAGACTAATGGATTGATCATAAGTTTCAAGAATCTAGGTTTGAGACAAGTTTGACATGGACCTTCTATGGACTTTCTTAGAATTCTAGGCCAATCCAAAAGCAAGATAAGGTGAAATGGGGATGCCCTAGATATCAAACCCTATAGATCCCCCAATTGACACACATACTAGCTCAAGATTCAATCACTACAATGACTAAATATTTACTAGGGGTATTCATAGCTCACAAGAAAGTTTTCTCATGATGCGAATGAAAGAGTGAACTCGAAACGTGCTTGGGAAACTAGGAATCAAACAGTATCATGCAACCCTAGCTAGGAAATTGCTCAAATCATGCAAAAATTTAAACCCCAAGCAAACCAAAAACACTAAATCAATGCTAACATTCATCAATAAAAAGTAGGGAAATCATATACGTACCATGATGAAACATAAATCAAACCCAGAGATAATAAATGCGAGTCTAATGGCGCTCCA
>VDFB02105292.1:0-21398 GCA_007258455.2 Sequoia sempervirens | reverse complement strand
AAATATCAAAATCAAAAGTCATGTGGATTCCTAAAAGTCTCATAAAAGCAATAAAATCAAAATTGACATCCAAATTTGCTAATCTGAAAGCTTCTCCCCATCTCCCATCTAAAAACATATCACCTTCCAAATCCATTTTTCCTCCATCACTCCATCACCCTTCAAGGTGTGTGCCAATGTTAATCTTTCCATCCTTTCCATCTATCCATCACCAAGCCTTCCAACCTCATATCCATTATCCAACATCCAATCCCTATTCTCCTCCTTTAATTCAAAGCTTTGAATAAGGCCTTAGCTTCTACTATCATGCCAACATTTATAAGTCTAATTCCCATTTCCATGGTCTATTAGAGCACATATTTGAGGGATATTAGTCATGAAACTTGATGCTTAAACCCTTCCTCCATCCCCCTATCATGAAAATATTATCTTTCATATCCATCTCCCTATCCATATACTATCTTCCATTTTCCTTTTATCATTCATGGTCATTATCCTCATTTTCACCTTTGATCTTGACAAGGTTAAGAATCTTCTTGAAAATCATGCATCTTATCCTATTCACTTCATCCAAATATTCCATGCCATATCCTTCATCATGCATCTTCTCTTATATTGTGGGGCATCTTGTTTCTTCAATTGGTCATCCCATTCCATCTTTAAAGTCCTGAAAAAAAATTCATGGAAATGTAGAAAACATCAAAATCCAAAAAAGAAATAAATATCAAAAACTAAAAAAAAACTAAAAAACGTAAAAATCAAAAATCCAAAATCAAAATACTTCCAAAATCCAAAAAAAAAATCAATAAATCATATGCTTTCATCAATAAAATGGTCATGTCTCATCCTAGACTAGGGGAAAAATCCTGAACTCACTAGGGGCAACTTGTTTTGAGCTTAAATCAATAGACAAGCAACAACAAGACAACCTAGTGAAAACATCAATCATCCTAAACATCAAGCTGAACATCAATCGCAATCAATCAAATAACTGACCATCCAAATCAAACATCAAAACAAAACAAATCAACTCTCATTGGATGATCTCTTTTGAATCATGGTTTGATCACTTTAACACTTATGTTCAATTGTTTTATCTTGATTGTTGTTATCATTTCTCTAGAGTACCTCGATGATGTCTAGAACTAGAGGGGCTAGGAAGGAGAATGATATTTTCTTTGTCTGCTCTCTATGAGTTAATCAGTATTACTGTACAAATTGTCACGGGACATGCTCTACAAAGTATTATTGATGACATTTCGAATTTGCATAGGAAAATGATTAATTCTTGCTTTTTTATGCAAGTGATGCTCAGGTCATCTCGGTCTCATTATACCTAGATGCTTGTGCTATCTTGCACTATCAAATCTCAATGAAAGTTGTATGGAAGTTGTACTCATGTCATCATGGTCTACATTATGCCATCGATGCTTGTACTAACTTTCAACATATCAAAAGGCTCAATGATGATAAATAAACATAAATTTGGCTCACAGAATGACAACGGTGTGTAGTTCATTTTGCATAGTTAAAATTTGCATGGTTAATATAGATGACATCCATATTAGTTTGTGCATGAGCATTATCATATCCATCACATCTCATCTGCATTATCTCAATCAATCCATGTAATCATTTCTTCCAATCTCATCTCAATCAATTCATCCAATCCTTTCTTCCAATCTCATCTAATCAATCCATTCAATCTAGCTCAAATCATTTAATCATACCTTTGATCTTGTTCCTAGCCTTATTGCAAGCCTTGATCATTATCATCATCATTGGGATGTATCCTTCCCTATCTTTGTGTTGTTTCGGGATGTATCCTTCCCTCATCAACAACACTCTCATCATCATCATCGGGATGCATCCTTCCCTATCCTTGTGTTGTTTTGGGATGTATCCTTCCCTCATCAACAACACTATCATCATCATCATCAATCCATCTTGGCTTGTAGTTTGACTAGGGCAGCATCATATTTATTTTTGAATCCATTTGTGCTTTCTTTCTTCTCATTTTATCTTCCCAATCTCCTATCGCTTATCATTCTCTCTTGTCCATCATTTTGCATCATCTTTCTCATCTTGCCTTTCATCTGATCGATCTATCATCTATCAACCTATCATTGATCCTCACCTATTAAGAGGTCAATCATCATCATCCTATCATTGACTCTCACCTATCATGAGATCAATTATCAAAATCATCATCATCATTTCATATCAATCTTTCAATAGCGGTTTTTATCAAATAAACTTTATCGGTTGATGAATTGGACAATCAATCACTGCACATTTTCAAAATCATCAAAAATTTCCAAAAAAAAAAAACTCCAAAATTTTCAAAATTTTCTTCCATTCATCACCCAAGGAGGCATATAGCATCATTAGTCAATTTTTCAAAGTCAAGGGAAAATTTTCATTATTTGAATTTTTCTTTGAAGCAATGTGTTTCACACATCACTTCAAAGAGGGGTAAAATGTATACATCTAAAAATGGTCATAGTTAAATCAAGCTTATTAATTAATTAAATATGAATTCATTTAATTAATCTTCAAGGTCATTCACAAAATTAAATTTAACTTTCATTTATTTATATTGTTCACTTTAATTCTTCTAATTTTAATTAAAATAAATACCCTATTAAATACAATTTCATCTTCCATATTCCCTCCTAATTAAATAGATTTTATAATTTATTTATATTAATTATCATAAATTTGAATTTTAAATTCAAATGATAGTCCTCTAAATTCCTTTTCCACATTTAATTAAATATTCTAAAATATTTAATTAGAAACTTTCTTCTCTTCATATCATTAAATATTCTAAAATATTTAATTAGAAACTTTCTTCACTTCATATTTAATTAAGTATTTTATATATTTAATTAAATGCTTTTCTACCATCTTCTCACACATGATTAGATATGAAATCTTTAATTATGAGAACTTCTAAATTCATTGTCACATGTAATTAAATAAATTTATTTATTTAATTATGGGATTTATCTTCAACTATCAACTAACTCCTCAAATGGAAACTTTCCTTCAATTTTGAGTGGAAAAGATTGTGTAGGAGGAAACATCTTCCATTATTCTCTCAACCTTCCATCTATTTCTCAACATCTAGAATATCTAACCATTCATCTTGACAGGCTTATTTTTTACTGTTGATCTTTCCCAGCTAGATTCTTGCCTCCAAAAACCTATAATTACAGCCTCTTGGTGAGTTAAAAAAAAATCCTATATTTTGTGAATTTCCTATAGTTGCACTCTAATCATCAATTAGCAATCTTTTCAGGAATTTTTATTTCAAGTTCATAGCATCTTAGTTTTCATATCATAGTTTAAATCATTTAGGAAATAGACATGCATTTTGCATAAGATCATTCTTTGAAATTGGTATTCTAACAAGCTGAGCCACTTACACCAACTAAGGGCCAATACTTGCAACGAATCCTTGGAGATAGAGCACAATAAGACGCTTCCGAAGGAGCTATTGATTTAAGAGTTTGCTTTACTTTTCATTTAGTTTCCTTTGATTTAGTGTCTTATTTGTGTGTTAGTTTATATTTCTTTCGTTATCTCACATATTCACACACACACATATTATTATATTTTTTCTTACCATTGTTGTTTCCTTTACTGTGATTTGGCATTAGATTCATGTATATATTTAGATCTTGATTTCCTGCGAGTTGTTTAATGGTTACAATTTTTTCATCGATGAGGTCCTGAATCATATTTTTAAGTTGCATGCAACTAGTTGTCGTGTGTCCCTTTATTTTGTGGAAATCACAAAGTTGCTTCTCATTATAGCATGGTGGTTTAACCTGAGGCTCTTGATAATTTTCATAAAAAAGGATCTTGATGAGATTTGATTGAACTAAGAGTTGCATGAAAAACTCAATCGGTTCCCCAAATGGTGTTTATTTTCATTTAGGGGGATGCTTGTTCCTTGGGGGTGGTCCCCCTTGATTATTCAAGCTATTAACCACTTGATTATTGGGTTACTACAATGATGTGTTGGCTTATGCATGTTTTTGGTTGTTGACTTGCAGTTGTTGATATGTTTGTGTGTTTTTCCTTGGGGCACTAATAACAACTTTGGTGTCAACCACACCATTGTGAGTAACATTTTTGTTCTTTTCCCATGTGTAAGGTTTTTCGTCGTAACTAGTTGATGGATGGTTGTCTTGATAAGTAGATGCCCCCCTTGTGTAATAAGGGATATTTTTATGTTGAGTCCCTTGGGGATTAACTAGTCATATGTGGCGATTCATTTCATTTTTAGATGGAAGGATAAGTCCCCTTCAAGATTGGTGATGATAGTACAAGTTTTTTGTTCTTCCAACATACTCCACTTGCTCTTGCTGGCCTTGGATCACCATTGTTGCAAGAAGGATGCAAATTTCACCCCCCTTGGCTTGCTTGAGACTGGATAGTTATTCTAAACTCACGTCCATGCCTATATTAAATGAATAGTTTTGTATGAACAAGTCCACAATTTCTTGGAACTTTTCGATTCTAGGAGGAAGGTGAGAAAAGCACTCCATTGCTAGAACAACCAAACTTTGAGAGAATAGTCACATTAGATAAGACTCGTCATATGTGACTTCCATACAGTGGACATGAAATTCCCTGATGTGATCTACAAGGTTACCAGTCCAATGATATTTGTCAAATTTAGGTATCTTGAACCCTAGTGGGAATGGCACCATCGCAATGCTTCTGGAAAATGAATAAGGGCACAAATTCCCTTGTGCTTTTTTTTTTTTTTAATTGTAGGTCTAGAAGTTATTGTGAGAGAAATTTTATTTGTGTAGACACATCATTTTGCAAATCGGGTGGTGGGATGATTGTGTTTTGAGGTGGTTTGATTGTTTTAGTGATAGGTACGTTATTTTGTGTGTTTGTGGGAGGCTACTGCAAGTTTTTTTATTTGACGAATCCTTGTTTATATTCTTGAAAATTTTCTTGTGCCAACATCGCTTGTTGTTGGTCTTGCTACTCTTGTTCCAACAATGTTTGTTGTTGGTATTGTTATTTTTGTGCCAACAAGGATTGTTGTTGGGCTTGTAACTGTGTTGCTTATCGTTGTGCTTGGTATTATTGCAATGCTTGCTAATAATATTGTTGCTGTAATAAGGCTTGCACTTGAGCTTGTTGTGCTTGATATTGAGCTTGTGCATGAGCATGAGCTTGTTGAGCAGCCTGAGCAACTTGTGTAGCTTGTGTAGCATTTGTTTCTTGTGTAGCTTGTACAACTTGTACAACTTGTTGTTTCAATAAAGGTTGATCTTGCACTTAGGCAGCCTGTTGCACTTGTTGTGCATGTGCTTGTTGAGTGGTTTGTTGAGCTTGAAATTTCTAGAATACTTTTTGATAGGCTTTTTGGGAAACTTGTAGTGTGATGTTGTATTGATTTTCCATGTTTGGATTTGGTGGTGGAGGTGGAGGATTTAGAATCGTTATGTTGTGATGAGATTTTTTTGAGGTGGTTGTTGAGGTGTCATTTCAGTGATGATGGGGGGTTGTGTTGTATATTGTATGGTTGATATACTAGGTCCTTGTGAGACCACATTTTAAGGTGTTGTAGTGATTGATTATGTTGTTTAGATTGGTGGCACCTAGTGTTGCGATATCGGTGGCATGCTTTGAGGATTTGGTATGTTGATTTGATTCAGGATTGGAGTGTTTTTTTGATTTGGTTGATTGAGGATTGGTAAAGGGGGTTTCCCTAAATCGAGGATTTTTTTGGATGTCAATGGTAGGAAGATTGGTGGTGTGCCTCCTTGAGAGAGTTATGGTGAGGGATCAAAGATTCCCCCTTGTCCAAATAGTCCCCCTTGTCCTTGTGAAGTCATGGGGAGAGACTTGTGTATTAGGAGAATAAGTCAGTGATGTAGCAAAAGTGGAAGGATTATTTGTGTCATGAAAAATGAGTGGGATGTATGGATGATTTGGTAGACCTAGGATAGTGTTTGCATCTAAGTCTTGTTTATTTACAAGGCCTGGATGTGTTTGAAGAGTGTGAAGAAATGAAATTCCCTTAGTAACCATAGGTTGACTTGGAGCATGAGATGATGTTGGTTGTGGGATGGGTTGAATGATGCTTTGGAAGGAAGGTGTGAATGATATCAGTGGTACAATCCCAATAGGTTTTTCCACAATAGTGCTCACATCATAATTAGAAGGGAGTTTAGCCCCTTCCTTTTCTAATTCTAACATGTATTGTGAAGGATTAAGTCTCATCATTTTGTTGAAAATCTTGTGGTTATTAGGATTTTTGACTATCTACATGATTTAATCTTGAGTCATTCCTAGGACATTGTTGGTGACATCCTCCAATTTGCAACCTCCCTCTTGAAGATATTGTGGTATTAGAGGAATGTTGAGTCAAGGATTGTTAGATCCAATAGGGTTGATTTTAGGTGTGGTTTGAATCAAGTCACTTGAAGCAGATGTTTCTTTGTTTGTGTCCATTTTTTTCTTGTGTTGAGATCTAGTTTGGACCATAAAATAAAGATTAAGTTTTAGGAATATGGGAGGTAAACCTCTAACTCCTTAGGTTGGTCTAAACTTTAGGTACAAAAATGAAAATCTAAGATGTTAAGGATCTAATGGTGATGAGATAAATGAAAGATGGGTGATGTGAATGATTAAACTCTTAAGAAACCTTGGACGAATACTAGACTTTAGGAATTTTGGATTTTTTATTTTGGATTTGATAATGAACTTATAAACCCCAAGACGTTGGATGTTATCTTGGAATAAATTTGTTCACAAGGTGATAATTAAACAAAGTGTATGAAGAAGGATGCATCCACACACACTTAGTCAAAAAGGATGTGTTTTAATATTGAGGATTTCACCAAAAGCCTAGCATGAAGGAATTTTTCCAAGATTCTAAGAGTTGTTTGTGAGATGGATTTTATTGAGGTTTTTGGATGGACGAAAGTGTTGATTTTGATCCTAGGTGAACCTAGAGAGACTTTTTTTTACAAGACCTTGGTATTGAAGAACATGCTATACTTTTAAGCACCTTTTCAACCCTAAGTGAGATGCACAAAACATTGGAAGAGAGCTGGATTTTCACAATAATAAAATGAATACAAGTTTGGGTTGTCTTTTGATGCACGTTTGTAAAAGCTATAGATCAATCTTTCCCTAAGTTGATAAAGAATGTACTAACATTTCTTGAGATTTCTTGGACTACAACATTTGTGATGATTGATGGACTTTGGTTTTGGTATTTTTATCTTGCAGGAAAGCATTTGAATAAACACATGTGTGGGGTTTAATTTATCTTTTATCTTTTCTTAATGAATTCTTTTTACCACAAACACTTTCTTGCTTACCTTTTTAACTAAATGTCTATGTGTCAATTTATTTTCAACCCACAAGGTCCATTATGTGGAAATCAAGATAATCAAGGAAAATTTTCCCAAATGTTGACCTTAGAGAGAGAAAATTGAGATATAGGCCCATATATTTAGAAGCATTCTAAGGATAGAACCCTTAGGGACAAGAGTAATAATTGGGCTTTTCAAAGGTATTTTCTCTTTCTAAAGGGTTTGAAGTTTGTTGACCTTGTTGAATGTTTGTTTTCAAGATTTTGGATACAAGCAAAGTATTTTACTGACTCAAAGATTGGACAACCCTAGGATAAAAATGGCTATATTTTTTGAATTCCCACTTGTATTTCTCTAGCTGTGCTTATTTAGAGTAGATGATTAGAAGCTTGACCACACTGACTATCATCCACAACACTCACTTCTATGGGTTAGCCAAACTTCAAGTTCTCATGAATCTCCCATGACAAAATTTTCATCTCTACTCAAAACCGCAAGTATGTGGGATGACTTTAGAATGATCATTCTTGTACAAACAAATATTAGGGATTTTGGCTTCTATACAAATTGGTTCTTAGTCAAGGTAACAAGGGACATGGCACCTTGCAAGTGTCTAGCAAGCCACTAAGGGATTTAATCAATCTTACTAGGGGAGCCTATACTTTTGATAGTAGTACCCCATTCTAAAAGACAATATATGACTAAGGCCTACATACCATGAGGACTTGACAGTTTAGTCTTATCCATTTATATACTAGCCCGAGTGAAAAACTAGTTGGAGTCACCTTCGAATTGGTCTTAGGCAGACCCCTCTAAAGGTGAACAATAGTGAGTAAGTACATCCTTAGTTAGATCAATATTTGTTTGCATGAACAAAGAGAGAACACACACTATTCCTTTTCTCACACTAGCAATATTTGTTCAATTTTACAAGGGTATGTGTAGGATCATGATAGCCAAAAAGTGGCAATATGATGGATATGTGTAGAGTATGTGGCTGATGACTATTTTTAACCCAAATTGATGAAAAGAAAAGGATTTTTAAAGGAGATTATCATCTTTCCACCAATATAAATTATGCTTTACTTTGAATTTAATAAATAATTAGTATTCATTTTCTATTTGAATTATGACTAAAGTCTTTATTGATAAGTTGATTGAAAAACATCTATAGCTTTCAAATGCTATCACATTTTTTGAATCTGAAACATGCACCACATTCTATGCTTCACATACTTTAGGATTAAAAAAAAAAAAAATTCATGAAGTTTTCACAAAGTTATGGTGGTCATACATATGAGTTTTTATATTTTTAAAAATTTGTAATAAAAAAATCATAATTAATTATTTACTTAGAAAAAAATATGCATCACATCGTGACATGAGTCCTCTACTAATATCTAAAATATTATAAAAAGATATTATCATTTTATTGTGGTTAGGGTGATAAGACAGACACCTACTTATTTTTTCCTGCAAATTTAAGTACTATTGCATTGAAATTTCAAATTTTCACCAAATAGGATTTAAAACCTTAGTAGTTTAGAAACTACATCTTAATTTGCTACAAATCTCTATTCTTACATATTTTGAAATAATATAGATAACTTATTCAAATTTTATGCTCGTTGTCGAACTCCTTTATTTTGAATTTTTTTTTGCCACTTAAGGGCCTATTTTTCCATGATGATCCTGCACACACCCACAAACCATATTTGAAATGTGGAAGAAATCTTGTAGAATACCTAATTTCACTAAAATGCTTTTGATTCTCAAGATCACCATGAAGTGTGAGAGAAGTGCATACACATTCGAATGACAAGAGTTTGTAAAGAAGATTACAAAACAAAGAAAACATGAATTCTTTTTAATCCTCAATGGAAATAAATGGATTCTTTTTATAACACCAAATATAAGTGTGAATTTATGTTTTTCAATTTCAAACCAAAATCAAATTTCTAATAAGTGTCTAAGGTTCAATTTTAACCAACTTGACAAAGCTTGAGTTGTAAGTTAATTTTAAGTCCAAATTGAATCTAATTGGTCCTAGAAATTGAATTTCAAAAATTGAATCCCAAGATTATCACAAAGAGCATTAAAAAATTCTTTTAAGACTTCAAATTTTGGTCTGTTGAAATACAACTATGGCACTTTGGTGACTACAAAAGTGGCACTCTGCAAAAAGAAAGGGCACAAATGCAACACTATTACAAAGGCAACACTCTGCAACGAGAAATTAAGACAAAAATAGAGGGTGTGATTGCGAAAATAAATCAAAAGCAATGCAATAGATGTTTTCATATGTGGAATGATGCAGTGAATACAACATTGTATGACAAAAGTGGTACTCTATGATATTGAATTTGCAAAAAGGTGACATCACGTTCTTGTGTCTACAAAAAATGGAGAAATTAGGTGAAATTGAACATGTTAGGTTGCTTAGCCCCTCCTTCTAGTGCCAAAATGTGAACACAAAACTTGTAAAAACTAACAAAAGATCATCAAACAAGATTCAAACATGTTAGGAAAGCAAATCTAATGCTCCCTCTGAGATTCTTTAGCCAAATTTAAGGAAATCATGAAAATAATAAGAAACTCAATGAAATATAATGCTCCATATTTTACCCCTTTGGGTAAAACACAACCAAATCTTATTTTATAATTAAATTGCCATGTATTTCGTCATCTGTGACACATCTCATGAGATCGGAGAGTGAGACTGATAAAAGGGGTGGGGTGTACAGATATCACTATGTGCACCCTCAAGTGATGATGAGAATGTCCCTAGTTGAAACTAACATAAGATTGCTTGACATTATCTTATAGGACAAAAGGTAACACCAACATTAATATCACTCTAAATAATATTTCCTTTATTATTATATATAGAAATGTTGTCATTATAAATGAGGATCTCCATTATACTATTTAAAATTTCATATGCATTACTATTACCGTCATTAAGGATGTAATGGTTTCATCATTGATATCACTATCAAAGGGCACCCCCAGAATATTACTAATACCAACATTATTATTATAATGTCCACAGGCATGATTATTGTTAACGGCATATTACATAAAGTGAATTATACAAGCACTCTATTGTTACTTGTATTAAAAGTCTCCTTTAATATGTTTTCTAGCAACCGCAATAATATTAACATCTACGACAATAATAATGCTACTAAAGCTTTAATTACTCAATTTAACTTAGTATTCTTGTCTGCTAATGATATCAATATTTCCAAAAAAAAATAAAAAAATCTCTTAAAATGTATTTATTTACTTCATAGTCTATTAACCTTTTTATTTATCTATTTATTCTTTTTAAATAACTATATGAATTTATTTATTTTTAGTGCTTTAGATGAATATATTTTTAAATATATATCTATTTAGTTTATTCCCTAAAAAAAAAAAAGAATAAAAAACATTAAAAAAATGAATATTGAAAGGATTAATATTTATTAGTTTCTTTTGGGTTTCTTTCCATTTAAAATTAATATATATTTAATCTCCCTCCCACGTAGCCCTCCTTTTTAGCTCTTAATTTTCTTCCCACTTTTCTTTTAGTTTACTTGAATGATGTTCTCTTATTTAAAAAGGCATACAGTCCAAAACATATCTTAAGAATCCCTTTTATCTATCTTGACCTTATCTTAAAGGGTGACTTTAAAATTCGCAAATTCATATAGCATGAATTCGAAACCATGCTTTCTTTCTTTATTTTTATTTTTAAACATAAGACTACGGGTGAGGCGAAAACCAAAGGTATAGTGATAGGGAGTAATTCAATAAACCGAGCCTAGTTACCTCTTTACGTCCATTTGTAGGCATGGAGAAAAGGTGAAATCCTTTCATTACGTTCTATTAGTATTAGCACTAAACTAAAAAAAAATACAATGCTAACCATTGCCCTATCGTACGCAAGTTGCAGGTGGTGTCATAGTCTGACACGAGAAGACGTTGGAAGGAATCTTTCTCCACTGTTTGCCTCCACACTGCTCTAAGCACCTGAATTTGCAGACAACATTATTAATAGTTGCTCTAAAATAGAATGAATACCTATGCAAGCCTAAATCGAGTGAGAGTGTTGGCATATATGGATGCAAGGGGACGCGTCTACCAGATGCATGATAGGTCATGTACAACTTTAAATGTGGATGCAAAGGTAAGGATATTTCTTGGAATTAACGCATCCATTTACACATTACGAATTATGCTAACTCCTCTATTTGATTCACTAAATATTAATTAATCAAACAAGGACATATCTCTGGCAGTCGGGGACATCTAGAGATACGATGGGCTCGAGGTAGTCGATTAGACACAGAGAGGAGTAGTAGGGCATCAAAGATTAATTTTGAAGAGCAGATAAATTATCACCATTCGACTACTCGAAGCGGATCAACTAATTGTTCATTGGATGCTAAGAATCTTGGTATACTTGTTGTATCGTACTTATACATTCAGATTCTCATTTTATATTTAAAACAATACAAGGTTTGTAATCTTAGGGAGAATCATATCGTTCGCCATCCCACCTTCATTTACATATGTTGATAGAATCTGTACTGACATTCTACACACAGCAGAATATGTTAAGAGTCAAATTAAACCTGAGGCAAATGGGACTTCTCAAGGCCAGGGTCTAGATGGAGGGAGGAGTCATTAATGCGATGTGACATGCTCTTGTACGCAAGGGAAAAATCAGCTGCGCACACAGTCTTGCAACACACACAACAGATAAGGCATTTACTTTATCTTTTCTGATTGGTTCATAAGTTTTATGGTGGGAAGATATTTTTCTAAACCAATCCTATTGGTGTATCTCTGTCACCAATGTTGGATTCAGTTGGTTGTGCCTACGCTGCTGCTCACCTTATGGCAGTAAAATAAAATCACTGTATACGATATTAATAATATTATAATGCATCTATTTTTATATTAATAGTTTTGATGGGATATCTACAAGCATTGGCGTGGTGAGGAACTAAGGAAGCGACTCAAAACAAGAGATGAGAGGCATTTGATGGAGGAGATGCTATGGAGCCCATATTTACTACTGTAACCATTTTAGTTAATTTAATTAATTTCTCTTTTCCTTTTCTTTTTTTTCTTATTAACTATCTTCGTGCAGTTCCAACTTCTTTCCTTTCTGTTTTTATCAGTTATATGCAAACTTTCTCCCCCATCTAAATTTCTCTCTAAAAATAATAAATAGAAGAAGGATTATGTAAGAGTGAGAACTACATTTCTTTATCCCAGTCAACCGCATTGTTCTAGGCATATGGCTTCTGGCAAGTTACTTGGAAAGATAGGACGTCTAATCTCAGTTATGTTTTCTACAACCTTACTTACTTCTCTCTCAAAGGAACAACAAACAGTTGAGTGCACCACTGTGTATGCGATCAGCCTCTGTGAAATGTATCTATGTCTTATTTTATATAAGGGAAGAAGAAGAAAAAAAAAAAATCATTAAATCTATTTGTTACCTTTCATTTAAAATAAAGCTATAAAGCTATATCTGCAAAAATTAGCTATGTAAGAAAATAACCCAGTATCTGTACTCTAGTTATTTATGTCACACTGGGGTTTTCAAGGGTTGCAACAAATTTTCTTTTCTATAGCTTCCTTCTAATATTAAACTTTTGTAGCTGTCAAAATGAAAATACTATATGGGTATAATAATATTTTCATTATTATTATTATTATTATTTTTTGACATGAAAAATGCTTTTCTAATCTCTTTCTTTTCTTAGTTCTACTTCAGAATTACAGAGTATAACAATAACACGTATAAGGTCAATATGACTGTGATGCAATTTTCTAAGTGCACTAATTTGGAATAGTGATTTCCAAAAGTTGCCTCTTTTCTCACTATAGGAATCATACAAGTTTGAACTCATTACTTATTTCCATTGCAAAACATATCATTACCCTTCATTGAAAAGAACTCTTGCAAAATGGATTGAAATGGGAATATAACCATTTTATTCATTTATTTTCTTACTACTACACTACTATATTTTATTTGTTTATTTATTTATTTTTCAATAGTTTTTCTTTCACTATATTACAACTACATTCTTGGTAGTAATGGAAAATGCTAATGCATGCATTTAAATTTGCTTCCCAATATTTGCATTACAAAGAAAGACACTTCAAGGGGGTCATTGGACATAATATTTTCTCAAAAGTTATACAATCTATGAATGAATATCAAACTAGCAAGGGAAAAAAGAACTTGGTCTTTTCTCCCTTTTGTTTTTAAATCTTTCAACAAGATATTATTCTACAATATTACAACATTAATTGGTAATACAATGAGTAACACATAAACTAGTAAGGCTTGCTCTCCACCCTACCATAATAGCGTCATGGAGCCTCGTAGGCTCTAGCCATACCCCCGAGCAAGGAATTATTTTAGCTCCTTGATGATAAATGGAGTCTTTTCTCATTTTTACAAAAAAATAAAACTAACATAGCACAAACTTAATGTATCTAAGTTCTCTACCTTCCATTCTCCACCATGATTCATTCCATAATTCACATCCTTACCACCAATAGCAAAGGGAAATAGCAGTAGGAGGGAATACTTATCTCTTTATATGAGGAGGCTAACTCCTTGAACCTTCTTTCCTCTGCCAAGCCATCTTGATCATTCTCTACTATCTCCATTAGAGTTCTCCAAGAGGAGAAGTGGGCAATGCTCAAATCTTCCATCTTCTTGAGATATATAGGAATCCTCCAAACCTACACTCTTTCCCACAAGTGCTCACACATGTGTGAGTCTTGTGCCAATTCCAAGAACTTTTGGGGAGTGGGGAGTTGAGAGTGACAAGTCACTTTTCCCAAGCCCCAACACTTTTTGAATTCGTCACATTCATGAATGTGGACTTTTGAGGGGTCTTTTCACACCCCAAGGACAAGTTCACATGTCAAAAAGGTTCCAAACCCATAGGTATAGGTCCTAGGGGTCTATTCTTGTTCAAAAACCAAGGAAATTGACTCAATAATCCCTTTTTAAAACCCACAAAAGAATCCATACGAGTTTTGATCTTGACCAAGGGTTCCAACCCCAACCAAACTCACATCACATGACCTACAATTGGATTCTACTCAAACATAATCAACCAATCAATAATAAAACCTCAAACCCTTCTAAGTCAAATAGGGCTACACTTAGAACTTCCCAAAGATGTATCTGATTTGATTCCAATATTTATCCATCCTCCTATTTGCATATTTGATTCCTTAGCCCTCCAATACATTTACTCTACTTGCTTTTAGGTCTCAGATGGAGATAAATTTATATCCTCAACAAGAAGTCTTTTGATTTGCACTTGATGGTTATCCCTTCTCATGCTAGCACCGTTATCTTCTCGACCTTTAATGTTAATCCCACATCGACTCATTTAATTTCCTGCACAACATAATCAAGCACAGTTAGACATATTAATAAACAACATTAATTGTAAATCGAATCTTTGTAACTTTATTCATGAATCATTTACATAGCTAATTACACTTCCAATGTAATACGACACAACAATTATCTTATTTTAGATTCATCTTATAAGTTTGAATCTCATACAATAATTCGCATGCACATACATCTTCATAATAGTGATATAACATAACGTAAAACTATAAGGTTACTGTTAGACAATTCATATCGCTTGCAATATATCTAACCATCTATTTAGGAGGAATATATAACACTTTAAGATTGTATTAGTCACATGCAAGGAGAGGCCTTACATCTCCCTCCCCTTAGCTTAGACTTCCTCCTGGAAGTCATTAAGGTTTGAAAACATAATCTCAATATAAGAACAAACATAAATATATCAAACATACTAATTACTTTTACTTTCTTGATGGAAGAATCGAAACATTTAGCTACAAGCGCATATTAGAGGCAAATCTCTTCCATGAATTAAATATTTAAATACTTAGAACAAAATTTCTCATACTGTAACTTTTATTTGATATATGATTAATTTAACAAATTCTAACAACAATCCATGTAGCTCTAATTTATTAACAATGTAATCGACTTCAATTAAATTATGCAAAACTATATCTAAATGAATTCATAACCTTTTATATACACCTCCAAAATTTATTTGCATCATAAACATCACTCATGATGTTAGAAAATATTTTTATTTCATTGACCAGTCATGTCTCAGAATTGTTAGCTTCCTCATTTTGTCAAAATATATGCTTAAGAGAACATTTTACCTTATAATTATGGAACTCATACCATGTCTCAAATAATATTACTTTGCATCACACATTACTATCTTTCTCACATAGCTAATAGGTATGCTAGATCACATTTATTTGTAATTTCACATGTACACACAATAATAGCAAGGATGCTCTTCCCAATTAGGTGCGCCTACCCTCATATAAAGGGTGCTCTTCCCAATGGGTGCGCCTATCCTCATACAGTCACATAATTTACAGCACAAGGCTCACATAATGGGGTTTACAAGGATGGATATTCTTGGATACCACTCGAGGCCCTTCTCTAAGGACTCCTCCATATAGATAAGAATAATCATAGAATGAGGGAAGAATGGATTAATGACCATCCCATACCGGTCCCATTCACAACCCCTTTCAAAATAATTCCCCAACACATCTACTCCCCTATACGACCTGCCAGGGAACCCCCCCGGAATATGGCAGTTTACAAATTCCACATTACACCACACATGCCAGCAAATTTGCAACCAAGGAGAAAGCCTCAAACTGAATAACACAAGATCATAAACCAAAGTTTCAATAAAACTCCCAAGAGGGAACTTATAAATTCAAGAGAAACAAAGTAAAGATAAATTGTAGCTACATTGCAACTTTCCAATCATAATTCAAAGGCAAAATTAAACAAGTCCTTGAGGCAAATCAGACTATATAACAACTTCCAAATGGCTAAATAGCCTAAGTACATAAATGTAAAATTACACATTGCTGGCGCATAATAAAATAAAACATCAATCAAGAATTACAAATAATTCATATTTCAACAATAAAATTTGCACATTACAAGCACCACGTGACTTGATAAGCCACCTAAGGGGAGGAGGGGAATGGTGGTTCTCTAACCACATCATAAGTATTATAGCATGCAATAACTGGTGGTCCCTGACCACATAAATATGAATAACGGTGGTCCCCGACCACATTAATATACATCACTGGTGGTCCCTGACCACATAAACATGAAGCACTGGTGGTCCCTGACCACATGAATATGAGTAACTGGTGGTCCCTGACCACATAAGTATGAATCACTGGTAGTCCATGTTATTCCATCCTTTACCCATGGGTTATAAACATCAAGGAATAGGTTTGCACTATGAACCAACAAGTGTGGCTCTCAGATGTGGGGGAGTAGGCCATGGTCACGTCCATGGGAAGATTACAATGGCTTGACATAGATCCTTTATCAGGATTAGGGATAACACCCTAAGCTCGTAATTTCCCGATGGGTGAACATGTGCCTCTCAACCCCTATTTACACTAGTTGGCATCTCTCTCCCGTAAAGGGGGGAACCATACACTAGGGGTACACATTTAACATACAAACAAGACTAACACAAAGGAATACATCACATTGCATTTAATAAACACACGTCCACACATATCATGTTTACATCATTTCTTAACTAGCTAACTTACATAATGGACCATCACAAAGGGTACACATAGGGGATCGTACTAGACGTCCACCACCCTTATCCCAAGTCGGATACCCTGTATCTCATACTTGGGGCACAACACATTTACTGGTCTCACATCACATGACATAACACAATACACTCTATGAAATTTTTCATATAACATAGCAAAATCAATATACTTAAATACACTCCATTTTCTTTAGGTGAAATTCACTTTTCTTCTCAATTTTGTAAATCTCTACTCACTTTGCATATGTAAAGGAAATTGCTAGACGATGCACAATTATAGCCTAGGTAGTACTCCATTTTCTTAGGTTTAACAATACATGGTATATTATACTTTTTATCTTACTAATCCATTGTCCAACATCACATATATGATCAATATTGGTTTTCTATATTTGAATCCATATTGTCCTTCCTCTTTCATTCAACTATGTTTGTTACATGTTCACTAACATATCCATATGGTAATTCCATTATGTATATTTTGCAACATGATAAAGAATGTTTTCTACTCAATAAGGAAGTTAATCAATCATTTTCTTTTGAAACATTATAATACAAGAGAAAAAAAATGCACACTCAATTCATAAAACACATTATAAATCATAGAATAATAATTTTCACAACTCATTAATCTATATATATTTTTAAACAAATATTGCATTTCACCACCTAAGGTTGACTCATTTAATCACATGTTATAATAATCATTTTTATAACCACAATTATTTGTAACTTTAAAAGGTCCAAGAACATGCAATAATTAACAATTCCTTCATTTAAGTTTTCTCCATCGTATTTCACACACACACACACACACACACACACACACACACACATATTTTCCTCTAGAGTACTAGTCATTTGTATAGAAATGCACAACATTAGTTGGGATTCTTTCATTGAAATTTTCATGTCCTTGATGATACCATTTAGTTTCTCAATCGCTTAATTCACTAAAACTTTTACGTAATTCCTCCCTAATTTATAAATTCGAACAATTGATTCTTTTGTTCTTTTGACATGTACACAACCTTAAAGGTCAACATCTAATTGAATATGTTATGACTTCATATAATACATGTATTCTTTCTTATTTTGGAACCAACATGTCTTTAGCTCTTAGCTCATTTTTATAGAGAGCTAGGAATAGCATGTGTTCTAGATAATGTTTTATTTTCAACACAAATTTAGATACAGTCTCTTCACAAGATTTTATGTTTAATTTCTAGAAGTTATTTATATAATATCTAATTTAATTTTCATCAATCTTAACTTAGTTGTTGTTGTTTACATATTTTCACCTTTGACTTGAATCATTTAATTTCACTTTCTATTCTAGTCTATAGGTAAAACAACTCCAAGATTTAGTAGTTGTTGTAGTTCTACTAAATTCACTACGACTCTGTTTACTAGAAAAAGTGTTAGGATAACTTAAGTTTAACCATTTAATTCAAGGTAAATTATGGAATTGACCACTTTTAAAAATTAGATTTACTATGCATTGTAAGGCTTTGATCCTTAGTTGGTGCCATCATACATGAAATTTATCCAACCACCCATAAAGTAAATTATTTGTTACTTCACGAGATTAACTCTTATACACTTGTGTGTAAATCAAGATCTTTGGGTATATGGATAAGATCTAGATATACCATGGTCTAAGACGTGCAAGATACAAATTCATGAGACATATTAATACCAATTTGTGAACAAGTCCTTAACTTAGGTCCAATAATCTATACCTTAAAGGTTTAATTTTAATCTTTGACAATATTTTAAATCCCAAATGTATGTGGTGCTCATATTGCACGTAATACAAATTCTAAAGATCTTCTATTGTTTCACTCTTTTTGTTATTTTGATTTAATCAATTTAAGGGTTGTGGAGATATAATCTTATTCAACCACAAACTTTAACACATTAATCCCCTTTTTGGGCTTCATATAATTCCTTCATTTACCTAATGATACGTTTTCAAAATTCTAATAATATATTTTCATTATATATTTGTACTAATGTTTCTATAAGCAAATATGTTTCTCCCAAAACAATCATAACTTCAAGAAGTAGCATAATTATTGTATTTGAGAATTATAGACTTAGGAAGCCAACAAAATAATGTTTCTACACATCATGATGTCCTATAACAGTATTCATGCACTTTATAAAAATATCTTGCTTCAAAAACTAAACTATACCTTTTTAAGGTTTAAGAAAATTTAATGTCAAAAGACTATATCAATGCCATAAACCTTATTAACTAGACTAATATGTGGCTCAAGTCATTCACCTCATTTACTTAAAACAAGGGACCATGTTTTATATCGAGTTTCTCCTAAAGTTGAATGTAATCAATTCAATGCATGCTCAACCCATCTATAATGGTCATTTCTTGGCCAATGGGTACTTTACAATTTTATTTGGGTTGGATAGGTACAACTAGGTTCATGTTTACTACACCATTCAAGTCCCTTAGAGTTTCCCTTATTAATATTTTATTCACAACACTTGAACATAGAGTGGTTTGTGAATTTATTCACACACACAATACTTAAAGCCAAATTTATTCCTAGAGTTCCCTAGAGTTGCAACCTAGGGCTCTGATACCAAAAATGTAATGCCCATATTTTACCCTTTGGGTAGAACACAACTACCAAAAAAAAAAATTTATTTAAATTGCCACGTATTTCATCATCTGTGACACATCTCATGAGATCGGAGAGTGAGACTGATAAAAGGGGTGGGGTGTACAGAGACCACTATGTGCACCCTCAAGTGATGATGAGAATGTCCCCAGTTGAAACTAACATAAGTTTGCTTGACATTATCTTATAGGACAAAAGGTAACACAAACATTAATATCACTCTTGCAAATAATATTTCCTTTATTATTATATATAGAAATGTTGTCATTATAAATGAGGATCTCCATTATACTATTTAAAATTTCATATGCATTACTATTACCGTCATTAAGGATGTAATGGTTTCATCATTGATATCACTATCAAAGGGCACCCCCAGAATATTACTAATACCAACATTATTATTATAATGTCCACAGGCATGATTATTGTTAACGGCATATTACATAAAGTGAATTATACAAGCACTCTATTGTTACTTGTATTAAAAGTCTCCTTTAATATGTTTTCTAGCAACCGCAATAATATTAACATCTACGACAATAATAATGCTACTAAAGCTTTAATTACTCAATTTAACTTAGTATTCTTGTCTGCTAATGATATCAATATTTCCAAAAAAAAATAAAAAAATCTCTTAAAATGTATTTATTTACTCCATAGTCTATTAACCTTTTTATTTATCTATTTATTCTTTTTAAATAACTATATGAATTTATTTATTTTTAATGCTTTAGATGAATATATTTTTAAATATATATCTATTTAGTTTATTCCCTAAAAAAAAAAGAATAAAAAACATTAAAAAAATGAATATTGAAAGGATTAATATTTATTAGTTTCTTTTGGGTTTCTTTCCATTTAAAATTAATATATATTTAATCTCCCTCCCACGTAGCCCTCCTTTTTAGCTCTTAATTTTCTTCCCACTTTTCTTTTAGTTTACTTGAATGATGTTCTCTTATTTAAAAAGGCATACAGTCCAAAACATATCTTAAGAATCCCTTTTATCTATCTTGACCTTATCTTAAAGGGTGACTTTAAAATTCGCAAATTCATATAGCATGAATTCGAAACCATGCTTTCTTTCTTTATTTTTATTTTTAAACATAAGACTACGGGTGAGGCGAAAACCAAAGGTATAGTGATAGGGAGTAATTCAATAAACCGAGCCTAGTTACCTCTTTACGTCCATTTGTAGGCATGGAGAAAAGGTGAAATCCTTTCATTACGTTCTATTAGTATTAGCACTAAACTAAAAAAAAATACAATGCTAACCATTGCCCTATCGTACGCAAGTTGCAGGTGGTGTCATAGTCTGACACGAGAAGACGTTGGAAGGAATCTTTCTCCACTGTTTGCCTCCACACTGCTCTAAGCACCTGAATTTGCAGACAACATTATTAATAGTTGCTCTAAAATAGAATGAATACCTATGCAAGCCTAAATCGAGTGAGAGTGTTGGCATATATGGATGCAAGGGGACGCGTCTACCAGATGCATGATAGGTCATGTACAACTTTAAATGTGGATGCAAAGGTAAGGATATTTCTTGGAATTAACGCATCCATTTACACATTACGAATTATGCTAACTCCTCTATTTGATTCACTAAATATTAATTAATCAAACAAGGACATATCTCTGGCAGTCGGGGACATCTAGAGATACGATGGGCTCGAGGTAGT
>VDFB02105291.1:0-30373 GCA_007258455.2 Sequoia sempervirens | reverse complement strand
GTGAAGAAAATCATGTGAATGAGAGGTTCAAGCCTAGGTTTCAACAAAACATGAATGGGAGATCTGATTTTATGAATTTTAATCCATGTGCAGACCTAATGGGGTTTTTCTGAACACTGAATATAAATGATATACATACACAAACACACACATATATGTATGTATGTATGTATGTATGTATGTATGTATATGTATTTCTTTAAACAAAATCGTAAATTCAATTACTGATGCCCCTAGAACAATAAATGCAACATATCATTAAAGAAATCTTATATATCTATATGTATATAAAATGTATTTCTAAATGGGCAAAACTGCAAAGAGCATATGGTTTCTTTGTGTTATAGGATACAACATAACTATTAAAATTACCGTATTTAAAATTCTAAAGTCTCAACACATATAATATGAAATTGATAAACTATTAAACTACATGAGTAAAATAAATGAAATTAGTAAAATGCATATGTATTGGTGCATTTGTAAAATGTAAGTGTAAAATAAATAAGAATAATGAAAATTATAAAAGAATACAAGGAAAGGTCTCCTCCCTTCTTGGTAGTGATAACCTCCTCCACACACAACCCTTAAAAATTATGAATAGAGGAATATAATCTTTGAAGAACCCAAAGTTGATTCTCTCCTACCCGATGCAATTAGTCATTTTATCCTTACAAACATTTATAGTGATTACTAGAGGCACATAGACCAATTCTTCATAATAGAAGAATTTGATCATACTTTTCCAATGATGGCATTATGAGAAAACCTTAGGTTAAATCAATAATTCCTAGCTAAGTTCTTTAAATCATGTCCAACTGTATAAGAGAAGACCACTGCTATGTGTACTTGGATACCATGGAGAAAGGCTCTTTGGGCTCTTTCATCAATCATCCTACCTTAAAACATACCAAAATTCCCCTAGCAATTAGACATAGGAAGATTTAAGATGACTTAAAAAGAAATTATTGCCAATGCATAAACTTATGATGACTTAACCAGGGCTAGTACACACTCCCTCTCCATTAACCACTTAGACATATGGAAATTAAATGTAAATTTGTTGCTATTTTTAGTCATGTAGCTGTCCAATAAACCACTTGGTGGTGTTTTCATTCTAGTTTATTTACTTGAATGAAGAGAAAAAGTCCTTTGATTACAATTAGAGAATACATTTGAGGCCTGTGTTGTGTAACTGGTGGACCATAGTCACATTTAACACTTGTTACAAAGTTTGGGAGTTAAAATGTTAAGTATATTTGCTTTGTGATGGACAATTTTGGACGGTAGTAACAATAGCTTGTAATCTATCAAGACTTGATTACCTTATAACCTGTGAAATTCTAGCGATGAAATGATAGATTAATCATAATGTCACCTTGGGATCACATCACCATGAAATAACTTCATCCAACATCCTTATGAGTGCAGGTACCACCAAATAGGTATTTTTCAGATCTTTCTTCCTTGAGCGAGGGAAATTTAGGAAGAGAAGAGGAAAGAAAGACATGTAGTATGTCTAAACGAGGCAGATCAACTAGAGGTCAAAAGATTAGAAGAAAATTTTGTAAACACATGGCATTTTTTCTTGCTAAAGGGAGGTCATGTTCTTATGATGATGAGAGTTTAGGTGATGTCCAGGTTCCCTTGAGGTACAAACATCTATGAAAACAATGGGTACCCAACGAACTTCCTTCAATAAACACTAATTTTTGTGTCAACAAGAGGATAAATCACATAGCACCATCATCATTACATGGTTTGGGCCTATTTTGCATGGATGACATAAAGGTCTATTATGACAAAGTTATTGAATTGATGGAGTATGTCAGACCCTGTTACAGTTACAAATATTGGATGCAACTTGTTCGATATACATGAAGAATGCATAGGTATGCACTGTCAGCAAATTATATACAACTAAAAGATAAGGATCAAAATAAAGGAGTGGATATGTATATTGACAGAAGGCCAAAAGAATCAAGGAATATTGTAGGGTTTATAAATAGTACACGACCTAGGTCAACAAATAAGCAACCCAATTGCATATTCAAGGCATGTGAGGGAAATCATGTATTTGTATGTGTGATAAAATCAATAACTATAGGGGAAGAGTTGCTAATCGATTACAATTTGAATCACTTAGTTACAAACACAATCACTATGGGGGTGGTACGTACTATGTACCATTTTACCCAACCTCCAATTAATGACTCCAATATACCATTTTATTCTTATGTTTTTTTTTGTAAGTCTATTGGTTACATTTCGGTAATGTTTTTTTATATTTAATTTTTGTCACAGCGGGACATTGATCATACAAAGAAGGATCTAGCCCAGAGTATAGATCCTAATGTATCTTTAGGTGATTCTACCTAATAGGTTTACCTCATTGTAATTGTACAAATTAGATACGAGCAAAATGTTTTATTATTATATTTTTTTTCATAAGTTTATTGGGTTAATTTTGATAATATTTCTAATATTCTTATTGCAGTCAACTGATTGGGGAAAGGCACCAACAGTAGATGAGATCATCCATAGTGAGGTGTAGTCACTATTTTGTGATGATGGCATCGCTTATTCAACAAACCCTCTCAATATGATAAAGAAGATCCAAAAAAAATAAAATGAAGAAATTGTTAAGTTGATATTCATAGTGCCTTAAATAGATGAGATAAGAGAGGGTTAAAATATTTACTGAGAGATCACAAAACTTGCAAGTAAGCTATCATGAGGTCTTTAATTATAACATAAGTTCATTCAAGGTTTTATATTTTGTACTCTTTTATGTTATGAACTAAAATATGTGATATTTTTACAAGATTATTTGCCTCCTCATGATGCTCCTGGCCATGATCAAGGTACTACAAGTGTTTCCTGAGGAGTAGGGGTTGGTACAAGTGTCCATCCTAATCTTCCTGCGCATACATCACATCATCTGACCCAATCATCTGTGCCTATATTGTCGTATGAAATGTCAGTAACACATACCATGCAGGCATCCGTTAATGCACCCTCTAGCAGTGAACACATGCCAGAACATGCATCAGGACATGTACCTAAGGAGGAAGAGGCCACTAGTACTGGTGATGTTTTAACAACATTTCCTAGATCTTCCCGTATTACTAGTATAGGAACATTGCCAGTCACATTTGTGGTGACCGATGATTTTGTTCCCATAAAGATAGAGAAGGTCCCAGGTACTTTAAAATGTTTTAATTATTATTATATATAATCCACTTGAAATTTACTTATTGATCGCTCTTTTTAGACTATTGATCCCATGATCATTTTGTAGGAAATGATGTTTTTTATAAACATGTAAGTTACATTACATTGGAGCTCTTCAGGCCCACCATACGTACATGATGGAATTTCCAAAATCAAGATTTAAAAGATGAGCTCATTAACCATCTAGTTGTGTTGTTCGATGATAAAACATTCAACTGAATGAAGGTCCTTAACAATGATGGTACCTATCTAAAGTATATGAGGGACCAATATAGGTCACATTTATAGAAGAACAAAAATTACGAGTGTCGCCCCATGATTCTGGAGAGGGAGTGGAAGGACCTAGTGTAATTATATACTAATTACTATCAATAATGTAATTATATACTAATTACTCTTTCTTTTTACATAATCTAACATATTTCAAACTTTTCATAGGTTTCCTGACACATCGAAGGCAACAAAGGAAAGACTAGAAAAACATGGGCAACACAAACTTGGCTCTGGTGGTTATATGAAATTAGACGCATGAATTGTAAGTATCAATAAATGAAATATATTATCCAAATAATAAAATTGAAAACAATTTTGGTTTCCATTTCCTCAAATAACTATGGTGGTAGCTTTTCAAAATCTTATGATCTTAAGGAAAAAATGTAGGGCTCGAATTTACTAATAGAGTTCCTATAGAAAATGACTTGGGCAAGATTGGGTTTCCTCTCCAAAGCAAGGCTATGGAGCCATGGTTGAATGCCTAAGAGTCTTGACTGGGAAAACACAACCTTCCACTACATCTGACACACAGGTAAATAAACTCAATAAAGTTTATTTAAAATTGAATACTTGTGCAATCTATTCATTATTAATTTCCACCATAAAGTAATTATGTTACTATTTGTTTTAAACATTCAAGAAATGATAATACTACACATGACATTGGGATGCATCCTGGTGAGGGTGGAGCACAACCTACAGATGAAGGTCATGGTGCGCATCCCGGTACTTTAGAACATGTACAGCGTGATCAACATGTTGAGCATGATTAGGATAGAGAAGATCAGGAACATGATGTGGCCCCATCAAGGAAAGAGGACCACTCTAAAGTTCTTTTAAACATATTTAATTGCAACTGGTGTATTAATTAATGTAACCTTTCATGTTTCAACTTTAGAGCATGTAGAGAATGATCAATGTATTGAGCATGATCAAAAACATGATGTGGCCTCATCAGGTAAAGAGGACCACTCTCATGTTCTTTTAAACATATTTAATTTCAATTGGTTTATTAATTAATGTAACTTTTTGTGTTTCAACTACAAATTAGGATTTAGAGGGTGTTCAACATGTTGAGCATAAGTCTATAACAGAAGTTCAAGAACATGATGTTGACCCATCAGGTAAAGAGAACCACTCTAATTTTTTTTTAATTAATGAAATACTTGTAACAATAATAATAAAACATATTAGTTTAACATTTCTTTGTTATTGCAACATACCCCCCCTTGTATGAGCATCCACTTCGTGAGCAGACGACTAGTCGTACATTAAGATCACAAGCAGAGGTAAAAACAACTAAAGGGGGGACAAATGATTTAAAAAATGATACTCCACTTCAGATTTTTTTAGCTTTAAAAAAGAAACAAAAAAAAAAGGGATTGTAATCATATCATGACAACCATATTTTGATAAGATGTAAAAACTAAAAAAATGAATATTATATGTTAATGAATGAATGTGAATATGTTAATTAATGAATGTTATATGTTAATGAATGAATGTTATATGTTATTAATAGATGAATGAATGAATTTTATATGTTATTAATGGATGAATGAATGATTAATGTTATATGATTAGGTATGGGGAATTGAGAGTGATGTGAGGGGGGGAGGGCCCAAATGAGCTTCCACCGTCACATGGTTGGCCCTGTTAAGTAGAGAATATTAAACTATTCTTGAAACAAAGAGAAGCTCAATAAGGTAATGCACTTTTCAATATAAGAAATGCATCATTTGAAGAATCAAACCAATATGTGCAAATGAAAGAAAGTTCTAACTTTTCACTATGGTGGTAGAAAAATGATTTTTTATACCTTGAATCCATGCTCTACATCATAATTTGAAGTTGCTTCCATTCCAATGTTCTGAGTTAAGTGTGTTTGTATGGATTTGTATGAATACCATATTGTGTTGTGTGTGGATTTGGTTTCAAAGCTCTGTTTATTCTGTTTTTAGTGATGACATAACTCTAAAATTTGAATTTTGTGCATAATAGGTTAGTGGAAAAATTGATAGCTCTAAAGGGTTTAGAGGCTCAATTGAGATATATACATGGATATTTGGATCTTGTTGTTGATGGGAAGCTTCGACTTAATCATGAAATTTTCTACCATCTGTAGATATGCAAAATTTTCTCTACTTACATTCATTCTTCATCATAAATGTTGTAAATGATATTAATGCTTCAAACTTAAGATTCGTTTCATTGTTATAATGATAAAAATGTTATACTTTTCTATACATTCAAGCATTCTCTTGCCCCCTACCCTTTTCTCTCTCTCCTCCCTCCTTTTAAGAATTTTCTTTGTCATAAAAGATTCACATTTTTGTCTCATTTACACAAATTTATCTGAAGCGCTAGGAGTGAATAAAGATATATAAAAGATGATGGACTATGTCTAAACAACAACTTTCCATCTTATAGCTAATTAAATCCTTAATATTCAAATATTTTAGAGGTCGAATAATGCTTGTATATGCATGTGTAGCAATAAGGGAGCCTATGTGAAGATTGAAATTTAAAACATCACTTTTGTATTTTTCCTTAGGTAGTGAAATGATATTTTGAGTAATACAAACCTACACACACATTGATATTTTTTGGCATTGCATTGAAGAATTTTTTTTCTCTTATACCCACCCTCAGCTAGACATGGAGGTATACAATATTGGTTTCTGGGTTTATTCTGTAAGTAGTTAATTTCACAGAGGAAGACTAAAATATTCTTAATGTCCCATGTCAGGTGTGAAAGCATATGAATCACTTGCTAAAGGAACCATTTTGTATTCATCCAAAAATTGGTTTGTTCTTTTTTTTATGTTTCTTACATTTTTTTTTTTAGGCTCTAGAGATGTAGCTCAACTCTTTCATTTGCACTTTTCATCTATTTTGATGATTATAGTTGATTGTCCTCATAAATTTTCATGTAGATCTATTTGTAACCTTATTTTCTACCAATAAATTTGCAAACCACTCACATATTAAGGACCATTTCACTAACTTGTAGTCATCCATTTACTCATGTGCCGTGCCCAAGCCAAATCCCAATGACGGGAAACTTAACCCCAACCTCTCTACCCCTTACCTTAAGTACTAAACGGGTTAAATGGAAATGCCTTTGATCCAATATAGTCGGAAACCCCATCAAAATGGCAGTAGAAGTGATAAAACCAAAGTCCATTGTTCACCAACATAATTCTCCCATCGGATCAAGCGAATACAAGCTAAATTATAATTTACTTTCACCCACCTCCCATTGGAATGATTAAAATATGGCATTAGATGGGTAGTATGGAAGTGGATATAGGACTCAGAAACCACCATGACATTTCCTTTGAACGCTCTGGATTGGTCGAAAATTGTTAGATTTGGTTCTATGCTCCAAGGTCCCAGAACAATGGAAAAATTAACTTCAAGTACTTATTATTTCATGTTCGTAATTCGCAAGCCCAAGCTCTTTGACGGTGTTTATTTTGGTATTCTTTAATTCAAATTTATGAATCAGCAAGCAATATGTTCTTAATTTAAATTTCCAAGGGCATCAAGAGGGTACTTGATCGAAGAGAGTCACTTCTACTCCTGCTGCCTAACCTGGGTGATCCACCTGTACAACTTCTTGAAGCCACAACTGTAAGAAGAAGTATCAATACCAAGAGGATCTCGAGAAATGGATCCGGCTTCTATAGGGTTGAGCTTGAAGAGGATCGTGTACGTTCCATCGGGAGCATTTGATGATCTCCAGAGAGCAATTGATGAAGCTGTAAGCCCAAAAAGACAGCACAACCCCCAACAGTTGGACCCCCAAGGAGAAACAATGGAAAACCTTGATATTGAAGAAGTCAACAATGAGGAGAATGTAATCAACACTATGTATTGTTTATGCTGATTTGAATAGAAGCAACTTGTGGTGTTGTTAACATCAATTTGTATTGTCTATGCTAGTTTTGAAAGCAACTGGTGCTTTTTGGTTTCTTTCTTGATGTGTAAAGTACTGATACAGTATATTTCCTGTTATGGAAATGCTTTGATGTTGTATTCATCCTAATGCCAGATAGGCATTTTCATGATATGTAATGGACCTTAAACTATTTTCAATACAAAAACAAAAAAAGATAGAAGATATTGGAAGTTCATTACATGTATCATGTATGTGTTAGTATTTTAATTTTGTTTAAGTTGTTCAAGAGCTTGATTAGGTCAATAATATGTTATTCAAGCTCTGTTCTCTTGACACTGTTCAACATTTTCCCTACACATTTTCTCTTCAATCTAGACATTTCTTAACTCCTTCCCTTGTTAGCCCTTGATTGTTCTCAAGTGTAATGATTTTTCTATGCATCTTGCAATCTGTATGTATGATCGGTCATCTCTTATGAAGAATGGATAACTTTTCATGGAATTGTTGTTGTAATTAGACAATTTCCATTATGAGAATAATCATTTAATTTGTATGGAAGTAAGTAGTTTTCATATTATTTGACTTGGTATCTATTCTATGATTTAAAGAACCCCAAAATAAGAAAATTAATAGGTTCCATTTTTTTACTTGCTCTTAGACACTTGTTTAATCAGCGAGACCCTCAAAATGTCTTGCTAATAACCAACAATGTTCAAAACTCCTGAAGAGGTCAGATCAGTGTTACATTGGATCTATCTTGCTGACATAATTCATCAACAAGACATGGACTATCAGAGTGAGTTTTCTATCTTGTGCTGATGATTGATCTCTCACCGATGGGCTAGATTCAATGGTCATCGCCAAGAGTCTCTGCGATGGTACATTTCAATGGAAAAAAAAATGTATTATTTTGTCACAATTTCGATGAAAACCACCGATGAATCACTGAAAAGGTTCGATGAAGTTGCTATAGTTGCGATGAAGGCTTTGTCATAACTCCTTGCTCGATTCATCACAATTTTGATGAAGTCCACTGACAAATCATAGAAAAGGCCTAATGAACAATTTGTCATAACACCTTGCCACTTTCATTGCAATTTCAATGAAGGATATCGACGAATCACAAAAAAGGTTTGACGAAGTTGCTTAGCTACGATGAAGGCTTTGTCGTAACTCCTTTCCCATTTCATCACAATTTCGATGAACTCTATTGATGAATCACATAAAAGGTCTGACAAAGTTGCTTAGCTACGATGAAGGCTTGGTCGTAACTCCTTGCCCATTTCGTCAAAATAGCCACAAACTTCTGGTGTTGTTTCAACACTTCAAAAGAGCCATTGTAATTGCATTTTATTTGTAATTTGTTGGTGGATACACAAAGTTTTTGTCGATATTTCGATGAAAATTCAAGTCATTTTATGATGTTGACAACTGATGAATTTGCACCGTTATTTCGACATTTAATGCATTGTCAAAATTTTGACAAAAAAATAGTGACGAAATTGTTTTTGTCATTTGATCACTTTTCTGACAAATATTTGTCGAATGACCGATGAATGTTCATAAAAAAATGGAGCCAAATTTAGTAGTGCTTCCTGATAACACATCAGTAAGTTTAGTCCCTACTTGAATTGTCGAAGGAATTTTCTTTTTCCTTCTTGGTGTCTTCATGCAAAGAGATTTTACTAACTAATTGATCTCAAGTATATCCTTGATTTCTTGTAATAGACGTATCTCAATGTTAATCTTTTTCAACTCTCTAAGAAGTTGTGAATCGACTACATTCATGTAGTTAGGGGAAGAGGTTTGATGCGTAGTTTTCTCTTCGTGTAATCTCCAATGTTAGGGAGATTGTTCGACAGTTTTTTTCCCTTCAAATGTTTGTTCTTCATTTTCTTCCTCTCTTTCTAGAATTTTCTTAGTTGGTGCAGTTTGCACATTTTGACTTCGTAACTGTATGTAATTAACATCTATTACATTTAGATTAGGGTTTTTTGTATCAGTTCATGCATTTTTTGGATCGGGAACCGGTTGAGCTAGGATTTGGGGTTGATTCAGTTGATCATTGGAAGCATTAGGGGCATTAAGGGCTAGAGGTGTTTGTCCCTAGCGTTGTTTTTGTTCCTAATTTTTGCATGGTTGGAATTGGTTTTGACTCTGTTGCCATAAGGATTGATTTCCTTGTCACTATGGTTTTTGGTTAGCCTACCACTAGGATTGGTTCCATTGGGGATTCATCCATTCTAGTTGTCCCCAATATGTAGGTGGGGGTTGTGGCTGATATTGGGGGGTCCATTGATTTTGGTTCTACCATGGGTTTTGATTCCAGTTTGACTATGAACCATATTGTCTTTGATTTGTGTTATACCCTTGGTTTTGAGGTCTTTGGCCAATATAATTGATCTCTTCTTCAACCACTAGTTTTTTCTTGAGATTGCTTTTTATTCCTGCCAAAGATTATAGGAATTGATCAGATGTGTTTTTTCACAAATCTCACAAATTTCAACTTGATCTAATGGGCATTCCCTCAAAAGGTGTTTTCCCCTACATTTGGAAAAATAAATTGACAAGGGTTCAATGGTTCTCGTTTCTCCTTGCATGTTAAGATGCAGTAGCAGATCAGTCTTCATGTTCATCAATTCTTCCATTACTTCTTATACATCAATGGTGTGACCCTTGTTCCTTCTAGAGTTTTGAGTCCCCACTCTAGTTCTAGAGTAGTTTCTACATATCTCCACAATGTCATCTAAGGAAAGCTTGTTAATGTCTCCCTTTCCAATTATATTCAAGGACTCTCTTGACTCATCTTCAATCCCTCTTAGGAAAATTGTTTTTCTAATTTCATTATCCATCCCATTAGTGCACTATTGATGCACAAATTGGAATCTATTAACATATTCTTCTAGACTTTTGATTTCTAGTTGCCTCATGTGAAATAGTTCCTTTGTCCTATATCTCACTCGACAGTAATCCTGGCATTTTTCCAAGAATTCGGTCTCCATCTGCTACCAAGTCCTAATCATTCCTGATCCTAAACCCAAGAACCATCTTAAAGTTGATTCTTTCAATGTAGAAGGAAACAACTTCAACTTCTGATTATTAGTTGAATAATCATAGGTTTGGCATAATATTTTGAATTCAAATAGGAATTGATCAGGTTCTTCTACATTATTTTCCCTAACTGTTGGTAGAACAGAGGGTGAAATGTTTTTCATGGGCGTTCATCAAGCTGTCTTTCAAGATTTGAACAATTCAAAATTAGTTTCTATTATGGATTTAATACAAATGAATCAGAAAATAACAACACTTAACTAAACTACCATAAGATTGTTCAAAAGGTTGAGTAGACCTTGCTCTTCCTCAAGTAAGATCCTTCAACACAATGAATTGATTAACTTCCTGCTTTCCTTCTCATTGATCAAAAGTAGAACACAAAACAAAGTATTGCTTGTGATTATAGAAATTCTGGTTGCAAATTATCTAACTCCTAACTAAGACCAAAACATGGGTATTTATAAAATATCCTTATTAGCTTCTAACATGGCGTTAACTACAAAAACTTAAGGCGACCAACTAAAGATTACAAATAAAAATTAAAATGGAACTAAAGTGGACTAAGGAGGACTATGGAAGAACTATGCCAAATTGGCACTGGAAGTAAAAGTTCCACAACTGACTATAAAGAAGTTGATTCAAAATTTGAGTGACTCATCATCTAGTAGGGCCCATCTATGGCATAGTCATTCCTCATGATTAAACATAGAGTTTAACCATTTCATCAACCTTTAAGATACCCTACTAAAAACCCTTAAGAAAAGGACATCAATCATGGTAATAAAGATCAACGCAACATAAATATCTCATCCAAATTCATCATAAAGCAACACATTTGACATAATTTATTACTTCCAAAATATTCACTAATTTATCTAAGCATAAAGTAAAAAAAGAAAATATGTTAATCTATTGTCTACTACCAGTCATGCCAATTAACAATAACAAGTCTTTTTAAACATAAAAAGCTTTAAATGAAAGTATTTTATATCTCCCAACACTTAGTACACTTTTGCACCAGATGGTGTGCATTAGAAAACATAGAGGGCCAATAATATCCCACTCATATTATCTTTAAGAAGGTAGTCTTGGTGGAGAAATTTCCACCCTCAGGACTACTATGAAATTCATTGAGAACTCTTTCCACCTATGGCTTATTCAAGAATCAAAGTAGGACACCATCATAATTCCTTTTGAATAAGATACCTTCAGTTAATACGTATATGGTTCCTTTTCTTCAGTAGTATCACCTCTTGTGAGATGGAATGTTGGTCAAATATTGCCCCTTTTGCATGTACTTTGTTTGATCGACCATTAGCCAGGACTCGTTAGACTTGAATTGGTTTGTTTAGACTTGATTGACCTCCTTCTCAGCTATGAAACTTGATTCTTGTGCAAGATATTCACCTAGACCTCTTCCCTAAACCAACTTGTTTGGTTTGATGTCAACTTCACACTCTAGGCTCTTGGTGATCTTGTTTTCCCTCTTCTTGGTTACCTCAACTTTAGTGATATACTCTCATACATTGGGATGTGTGATGAGAATGGTAATTCTATTGGATGATACCAAGTGTCAAAACTTCTTTAGGATTTTAACAATAAAAAAATCTTGTTTTCAACAAATTTATACCTAGCTTTGTATCTTTTAAGAGTTCTTGAGTGAAATGTGATAGGATGCTCCTACTTATTCCCTTCATCCTTTTGAGTGAGTACCAAAGCTATGCTATGTTGGTTTTTGTATGCATAGAGTAGAATATCCTTGGAAAAGTCTAGGTTATCTAACACTAAAGTATTTGAGATAGCCACCTTTACCTACTCAAAATTTTCTTTTCCCTCAGGGGTCCATTTAAAAATTAGGTTCTTTCTAAGCATCAATGTGAGGTTTCGTAATTCTTGCGAAATCTAAAATGAACCTACTGAAAAAGTTGATCCTTCCTAGAAAAGACTACAACCCTTTTTGATTCACTGGCAGGGGTAACTCCATTATAGATCTCACCCTTTTAAGGTCTATTTCCATTCCCTCCTTTGATACAACAAAACCAAGTAGCTTACCTTGGGGCACTCTAAAAGCACATTTCTTGGGATTCAAGGAAATACTAAACTGTTGACATTTCTAGAAAACCTTTTTGAGATGATCAAAGCGATCATCCTTTGACTTTAAAAATACCATTAGGTCATCTAGATATTTTAAGATAATCAGATTAATTAATCTTCTCAAGGTAGTATCCATTGCTCACTGAAAAATCACACTAGCATTTGAAAGCCTAAATGAAATTTTTTAGTATGCAAATGTTGCCCACTTGGTCACCTTCTTTGACATATTTCTGGTTATAACTCAGGAAGTCATCAATCAATGAAAACATCTCCAATTCAACCACGGTCTGCAAGATCTACTTCATTGATGGAAAATGGTAGTGGTCTTTAAGAGAGGCTTTATTCAAATCTCTAAAATCAACAAAGATCCTAATATCACCATTCTTTTTCCGAACTAGTCCCAGATTAGACACCCAGGTGGAATGCTTAATCAGATATATGATTCTTAATTTGGTGAGCTCTTGTGCCATCAACACTTCAACCTTCAGATTGACTGATCTTTTCTTTTGTTAGAGGGGCTTTGATCCTTCCACCAAGTCAATGGTATGCTCAATTATTCCTAGATCATACCCTCTAAGATCATCATAGGTCCAAGCTACAAATCCATCATATCTAGAACATAGATCTCTTAGTCTTTCCTTATCTTTCCATGGAGCATCCCTTCTGACTTTTAGCTTTCTGCCACTTCCAACATCAAGCTCTTCATAATCCCTTGCATTTTCCATGCACCTCTATTTTCTATTTATTGCATCCTCACAATAAAAAATATTTTCAAGGGAGATTAAACCTCGAGGAAGCTTATTTCCTTTTAACTAGATAAATTTCCCCTCATTGGATTCTACTTTGGGTTGTGAATAGTCAGAAGTTCTTTATAATTTTTGTAAAAAGGTGGTGATCTGAATATCATCCTCAAATACTTTCTACTTTTGATAATTGTTAGGAATTGATGGTCGGACAATGATTTGTACTGCATTATGCTTTGTTGTTGAATCATAAACTAGTTTGAATTTTAACCGATTGAAGCCATCTGATTGACGAAACTATTTTGAGATCAAGGAATGACTTGTATATTGAAAGCTTCAAAACTCTCAATCAGATCCCATATCCAAAGTATGTATGACTTCATTCCTATATTCTTTGTCATTGCTTGCCCACTAACATGGCTCACAACTAACTCAGAGTCTCCAAATGCTTGCATTCTCTTTACGCCTATTCATTTTGCAAGAATCAAACCATGAACCAAGGCTTCATATTCCACATCACTATTTGAGCACAAGAACTAAAAATGAAAAGCCTTGAGGGTCTCTAATCCTGTTGGGGACACTAATTAGACACCCGCTCCATAACTTATTTTGCATTTGGAACCATCAAACTTATATAATTTTCATAGACACTTGTCATCTAGATCATCATGTTCCTCTCGATCCTTTGTCAATTTTGAAAATACTCAATCATCATCAAAGATCATATAAGTTCCTAGTGTCCTCACATGAAAGTTATCGAATGGGTTGGAATCAATGAATTGGTTGAGGAGGATCTCCTCTTTGAGTGTCTAATCACTCATGTCTTCTTCATCTTCCAGTATCTCTACACAATATCTCTCCCTTTTCTAAAAGGAGGTATGTGATGCTTCAGAGCATAGGACTGCATTGTCTACTATGTGTTCTAGATACAAAGATTTCGATAGGATTTTCATATTTTCCCCATGCTTGGTCCTCAATATCAGGTGGGACCAATTGAGTGTCAAATACCCACCAAGCTTTGTGGTGAAATCTCTTGAGAGAAACATTCCAAAGATCAGGGAAATTTCTATCACCACTATTTCTTGTGTGACCATTTTGATTAGACATGAGAAGAGGGTTAAAGATAGAACTTTAATGTGACCAATGGTTGAAACCTTCTTCCCATCTAATTGCATGATTCCCTTTTCAAGGAGCTCATACTTAAGTTTCAGGGCATCGACCACTTGCTTTGGCATGACCATTGTACTAGCTCCTGAATCAATCATGTTATTATGCAAAAGTTTATCTCCCATAATGAGTGTTAAAAAGAAAGGCATGGGATTTGGATTTCTTACCTCTTTCTCTTTTTCATTACCCACATTGTTCACATAAGCTACAACCTTCAAATATTGAGGGTACTTATTCTTCCTTCTCTAATGCTTCCCAAAGCAATGTCTTTTGTTTGGGAATGGATATGACATCCCATAGAGATACATTGGCAAGAACCTTCTTCAGTTGTTCCACCACATTGAGTGTTCCAACTGGCTAGACCTTGGGATTAAATGTGGCATCTCTCTTTTCTTTGGAGGAAAATGATTTTTCATTTAATGAGATTGGCATATTTTCAATCTCCTTCTCTAGAAATAGTAGAGTTTGTGGCTATGCAGTAGGTTGACCAATGACTAGTGGAGCCTGCTTTTCTTCTAGTGGTGGTTGTTGTAGCTGAGGATGAGATAGAGCTTGTTTTACATATTCTCCCGTGAACCTTCTTTTGGATCTTGTGTTGTAGTCTGACTATACTTGTAAAGTTCTAGTTGTCATAGCTTCATTCATGAATACATCTTCTTCCTGCATCGATGAAAATAGTGCTTGGTCGAGTGTAATATCGAAATCTTTCTCTAAAGAAATTCCTTGCATTTGCACTCTAAAGCAAACATTTTCCATTTTAGGGGAATCATATTCTTCTACATTTGAGAGCATTCCCTTGTTTCTTTATTATGCTACCTTTTGTTGCATATTTACCCTCAGACAATTTCAAGCCATGTGACTATCACTGCATGGGAAGCACCATACATTCTCATCTTTCACTAGGTTTTTCTGACCTAAGATTAACTCTTTACTTTGGCTTTCCTTAACTACTTGTAGCGGCATAGTGACTAGGACTATCTTGTTTACAGATGTTGTTTGTAGACCTCCTCCTCTTGAGGTTCCTTGGTACGTGTTATGTTGAAAGGATGGCCTTCCCCCTTGATAGGTCTAAATGGCTTGCTTTAGAGGTTCTACTTGGTGTCATTTTATGAGAACTAACTCATTATCAAAGGATCGCATGAGACTCTTCATATCGTTGATGTCCAATACTAGAGAAAAAGATCCCAACATGCTTGAGTGTGTGGAAAATTACACTTACATGGATTGTCATACAACCGATGTAACTATTTGTGTAGCGAAACTGCTTGGAGTAGCTTATTCTAGAGGACCACTAGAGATTTCTATGAATATAGATATCAAAGGTCGTCATGTAAGCTTTTGAGCATTAATCAAACTATTCTCCACACACACAGCCAACTTGTATATGTTGGGTAAGATATCTCCTACCATAGAGGTTATCATAAATATGATGTCTGAATTGAAAGCCTTTAGGTAGAACATAAATTCCATCTCAGCTGGGGTTCAAGCAGTCATAGGGATTCTTTGGCAAGTTTCATGAAACCTGGTGTTGAAGCCACTCATGGCCTCTTGCGGGTCTCTTTTGATGGTGATTAATTGATGTAGTAATGAGGAGAGATCTCCCTTCTCTAAGAAGTGTCCAAACAACCTTTCTCTGAGCTGGTCCAAGGAAAGGAAAAAATTAGAAGCCAAAGATCGATACCAATATTGAGCTTTTCCTTTGAATGAAGCAATCAATAGCCTAAGAAAAATATTTGTCTCCACTATGTTATGCACCCTGCATACCTCCACTATATCTTGGAGGTGTTTGGAGGGGGTTTTGAAGTCTTCTCTAGTAAATTTTGGAATAGCCTTGAGGTTGTTAGTAGGTATGGCAAGCCATACATCTAGGTTCATAGGTGGTTTTATTGGACTACCAATATCCCAAGTTATGAAACTTCTAGGAGAAAGGGCAGCCATATGAGCCATGGAGAATATATTCCTATGAATTGGGTATACTAGTATTATGATTTGGAAGTTTAGCCTCCAGGTGGAGTAGATAAGGCTCTAGATATTGGGCTCTGACTTCTTGTTCTATTACTCCTTATAGGTGATAAAAAACTTGTAATTCTTCTTCTCCTAGGTACATAGGTGGATAACTGGGAGTATTGGAAATGACCTCTCGAGGAAGCTCTTGTTTGGATTCTAGGCATGAAATTTCCACCTTCTTTCCTTTCCCTAATTGAACAAATGTTTTGAACTTCCAATTAGATTTTTAGAAAACTTTGGGCCCCACCTAACGTGCTAGAAAAAGAACTATTGATCATCAAAGCTTGCGCCTCTCTGACAACCTTATGGGAAATTCAATGAGTGGGAGACTAATTTGCACCTCATTGAATACCTCTGGGATTTTTATAGAAAGCCAAATCTTCTCTAAGTTTGGAGAAAAAGGTATAAGGAAATGTAAACATAAAATAGGAAAATGGTGATGCACCAAAGGTTTAACAACATTTAAAATCTAATTCCTTTTTATGAATGATATATTAGACACAAAATGCCACAACCCTTCATTGTTGGGAAGAGAATGAGAAAAAAAGGATAAATAGAAGCATAATTTAGTCTTCTAAATCTCCTCAAAGGTAGTGTTCATTAAGGTCTGATAAAGCATAAAAGTTCCCAAGGTTAACAAAAAAACATTTAGAAATTGCATAGACCCTTCCTCTTGTTATATTATAAGATGAAGAAATAATAACCCTTAAAGAAACTAAAAGAGTTCAACAAACATAATCCAATTTCAGTAAGTTATTCCTATATCACATAAGCCTACAACATGGAAATCAACTACTCAAACCATTTGAATTAAGCTTAACATGGTGTTTTATTTTGAACAAAAGTATAAAGAAGGAAACTTGACAAAGGCCATAACATGCACAATTTCAAAGATTTCTTCCAAATAGTTCACACTTAAATATCAAATGAACTTTAAAAATAAATGTTAGATGCTAATCTGATAATAGTTTGAGTAAAAAGAATATAAAATTCCAGAGAAAAGCAGTGTTCTGCAAGGTTTTAGCTTCTAAAAATATCTCTATAACTAAAGAAAAACTAAAAGAACTTCTTTTCCAAAGGGAAACTAAAAAATATTCTTCCTTTTGCCACCCCTTCCCATTTATGGTTGAAAAAGGGAGAACCACCGACAACATCTCAAAATTAAATACTATCATATGCCAACATTTGATAGCTCATGATTTCATCTTAGATCTCTTGTTAAGTCACAACAATCTTTACTCATTAATTCTCAATTGCCTTATTTATGTCATTTTAGATATTTAGCAAAGATCACTATCTGAAAGAAATCAAATCCTTGAAAATAGTATGGAAAGAATTTGGTTGACCAATCACATATCTCAACTACATTGAATCGAAGTTTCCATCCTAAAAACAAGAAATACCTAGCATGCTCCAAAAAAATCTAAAAGAGATCACTTCTTACAAGCACAAACTGCATGCAACAAAGAGATGATGTGTCAAGTGTGTGAGAATTCTTAGTCTTAAGAAAATTTCCCTTGAGAAAATCTCCACTGAGCTAACACGTGTCTCATCTCTCTTCTGAAAGGAAGATAATAAATGAAATCCACACAACCACCACATGGCGCATTGCACACCTTTTTGAACAAATTTTTCTTTGAGTGCGAACACATCCGAAGCCAAACACATATAAAAGCTGAAAATCAAAAAATAAGATTAAGGAAAGAATGCTTCACACATCAAAAACTAGTATTCTAGGATTTTAAACCTTCATCCTAGCACATTTAGTCTCCCAAGTGCATGTATGTACTTTCTTAGTTTATTGTTTTGATTTGAGCTCATTTCTAGGTCATTTATTCAAGTCTTGCATATCATTTACATTTCTTGTCTTTCCAAGACCTAGCTTGTTGGTGAACCCCCTTTTACCCTTTAATCACAACCTAGGATGCCTTATTTTAGATCTCTTCCCCTCATTCCATCCCTTGATTGAGATCTCTAGGGTTTCCTTGCATGAGACTTGAAGAAAATTGGTTGTTCTATCCCTCAAAATATAGGACGACAATTTTCTACATTTCAGTAGGAAAGGCATGAATCACATAAATATTTTTTTAAGGATTGTTATTATGAATTTATTTCTATACTTTTAAAATCATGTAATGCAACAACAACCAAAAGTCCAGCTATGTCCTCGGAGAATTCCTTTCTCTATGGAAAGATATAGACCATTAAATTTAACTAATATTGAAGGTTTCCCAAACCTTGTTCCTAATGAGGCCAGGGAACACTTTCGAAAGTTCAATGGGAAAAGCTCAGAATCAGCAACTTAGCATATGTAGGAGTTTTCTAGTTTTGTGGGAGATTATGAGATAAGCCATGATGATGTTTTCATGAAGTTCTTTGTTCAATATATGAAGGAAGAGGATAGAGATTGGGTTTCAAATTTACTAGTATGTTATATATCTTCATGGAATGAGTTAATGGAAACATTCATAGAATAGTTTGGTGAAAAAATTTATCCAAGATTAATAAGACAAAATTTCATGCACATTTAGAAATATGAAGTAGACTTAGTCCCAACTTTCAACTTAATATTTTCAAAGGAAATAAGAGATATTCTAGAAAATATAAGACCAAATGATGCATTATGCTTTCTTTTTTACCTTGGTGCATTTGATGAAGAAGTGATCTACGTTTCAAGAGATAAATATCCTACAACACTTCATCAGGCATATCAAATTTCCATGATATTGAAAACAATTTATAACATTCAATGATGAAGGGACACATGGTTGCAAGTGTTGGTTATCCTAGCACACCTCAAGCAAATGGAATTCATGAATCATACAAGATAAATGATTGTCAAGATGATAATTATTTTATTGTTTCTATTTAGCCAAATCATCACAACGTACGAGTCATAGTGAACTCCAAGTTGAACAAGAACAAAGTTTAAGCAATGTTGATAAGATGTCTTTTGTTCAAGAATTGTATGACATGAAGAGACATAAGGGAGAATCACCATACGATTTTTCACAAGGTTTTTGGATGCTTTGTTGGAGGTCCCCAAAAAATTCATACCTGAAGATACAAAGTGCATTTATTTGTTTTATGAAATCTGAGTCATGGTTGAGTACCTTGCCAAAAGAATTGAAACCTCATATTTTTGATCAATTATTTGATTGGATATAGATTGTTGAAGGAGCCTGATGTGATTATAGAAGAGGTGTGGTGTCTCAAAATTCTAGTAGCAACTATCCTATTTAGAAAAATCATAACATAATGTACACAACTGAAAAAGGTATATCAAAAAATGAACATCCATCTTGTTGTATGGATGAGGATAATGATTGTAATCAACTCACAAGAAGCATTTATGCAGATCCATATATCAGTGATGAAGATAAAAATACATGTGCATGTGTTAAACATATCTCACTACAAATCAATGGTAAAGGTATTGAAAATGAAAATTCAAGCATTCATTCTAAAAAATTTGAGCATAGTTTATGAAGTGATGAGTTTTCTAGTGATGAAGATCTAAAGATGTTTATGAATGCTCCTATGTGGATGATCTTTCTTTTCCAAGGATTATGAATGATCCTATGAGGATGATCTAGAGATTTTTTATTCATATAAAGGATACAATGATATGAAAGTTGATGAAGTCACTTGTTCACAAGTAAAAGAAAAAATTTCATTTGATGAATACCTGGAATGTAATTTGGGTTTTCCATCAATAGATGATACTAACTCTATGAATGATGATGAATTTGAATATAAAAATGTGTGTATTCAATATTTGGGTCGTGAGCACAGTTCCAAATATGATGAGTATGTTGGTGACATTGAGTATGATGCTAATGAACATGATTATATATTTCCTACTTGTGACTACTTATGTGAAGCAGAGGTGGAAATATATGTGACACATGAAGAGGATGTTGATGTGAAAAAAATTAGGGAGTGTATTGATTCAAATCTATTTGTCGTCACTAGCTCATGAAATCAATGATGAGATGGAATATGCTTGTTTCTTTGTAGAAATGGACATGTTTTCATTCAATGAGGAATGCATTGATGTGAAAGAGAATGAAGATGCTTGTTCAATTGCTAATGAATAAAATTCATATTACAATGAATCTCCCACATTTGGGTCAGCATACCTATCAATTCATGATATGCATGAAGTTACCAGTGTACATGAGTGTCTTTTTGTTGACCCTATTAGTTTTGAATTATTTGAGCCTTCCTTTGAGATTTTTTGCATTGAGCTGAATGATGATTTGAAAAATGAATTAGAATATGTTACTAAACCTATGATGAGTGCATTTACCTAATTTTGGGATGTTGATGACGCATATAATCTTCATTTCCATGACACTTCAGAGTGCTTTGATGTGGCTAAGTGAAAATGCTTAGATATGTGCTTGTGTCATGATGTCCAATTCAAAGAGGATCTTGAATGTGAAATTTTTCTTTTTGATGCACTTGAGGGTTGTTTGCATACTACACAAAAAATTGTTTATGATAGTTTTAAGCTTGATATGCAAATTGAATATGACGTCAAATTTTATGATGTTAATGGTCAAGTGGACTATGCATGTTTTCATTTTTCATTTTAGTTGGATGAGAATTCAATGGAACATGAAATTGAGGTGGATATTGTAAAATGTCATAGTGGTTTTGGATTTTAGTTAGTGTTTGATTATAGATTGCAATTTGACAAAATTAATGGAGACATTGGAAAGAATAGTGATATGGTTAAACATTCCAGTGGTGATGCTAATTTTCAAATATACAATGGTAGTGTTTTTAGACTTGGCCTAGTGTTGAAAATAGAGAACAATGTGTTTGATCAAGATAAATATTGGTTCTTTCTTTTTGGGGGCCTAAGGCCATCAAATAAAGTTTGAAGAATGGTTTCAATGCAACATAGAGAAGTTGTAGATCCATCCAATGATTTTAAAACTTGGTCTACTCCCTAGAGATATGGAATCTTGTTATTCCCACAAGGGGCATGCATCTGTGAACATGAGCCACTAATGGCACCTTCAAATTCTATAAATTTGAAGTGCCTATGCCCGTTTACATTCACGACAAAGGAAAGGTTTGCATCTTGCTAAATCTTCCTCGGAGGCCCTCTTTCCCAATTAATATTTTTCATCTCAAAGGTCATCTTGCATATCCATATGGTAGATTGTTTCTCAGTACATATGGTTATGTGAATGTTCAGTTTCACACCTCTTCGATGAGTCCTGATAGGTTAATTAACACCTCGCGAACAATGACTAAGCCAAATTTGGTGTTTTGAAAAGTTTCAAATTTCCCAATTCTAAGGGAAACCCATTTCTTTTTTTGGTCTAAAACATCTTTAGTTCTAGTTTCATCAAAATGGGGTGTCATATGATGCATTATTTTAATGATTTTTGGTTGTGGTGAACACATCTGGTGGGCCAATTTACAAAGGAGGTACATGAATTCTGATGGTTGGGAGAAATTTTATTTTAACCCCATGTTTTAAATAATGTATTATGGCCGCACACAAAAATATTAGCTCCAGGGGTCTATGTTTGTGTGCATTGAATTTTGACCATTTGGCCTACAAGTAAAATAAAAAATTTACAATTTTTCTAATGTTTCAAAGGATAATGTTTAAAATATTTAAAATATTATGAAAACATGAAAAATACATTTATGGAAAATATATAACACAATTTCAAATAATTTTGAGGAGAGCAAGTTTAATTCTCACTTCTGATTGGCTAACAACATGGTTGCATGATATTTCCATTTCCCATTCCCAATTTGAACTAGAAAGGGAGAAAAAAGGTAGCAATGCTTTGTAATTGTATGATGAAACACATTTTCTAACTTTTCAAGGTTTCCTTTACTACTCATGTGAGTCTTAAAGTTGTTGCCATCATTATTCCCATCATTCATTTCTAGCTGAAATGGAAAAAAAAAATTAGAACAATGATGGTAGAGGGAAATTCTATGGATTAAACTCACATTCAAATACTTTATTAAATGTGTTTGAAGTCTATGGTTTAATAATTTATTTTTTTTCCATTGCCCATTGCCAGTATGAAGTGGAAATGGAGGAGCAAAGCAACGATGCATTCATCTCACGTGATGGCTTATGAGGGAAATTTTTATTACATAAAATTGAAACCCATAACATATTGTTATTTGTGAGAGGATTTTCATAACTTAATCACTGGGGTATGTGCAAGATCATCATGGAAAAAATAGGCCCTTAAGTGGTGAAAAATTCAGAAAAATCAGAGTTAGGCAACTTAACGTAAAAATTTGAATAAGTTATCTATATTATTTGAAAAATATGTAAGAATAGAATCTATAGCAAATTGAATTTAGTTTCTAAACTACTAGATTTATTTTATAAAAAAATATATCTATTTGTTGAAAATTTGAAATTTCAGTGTAGTAGTACTTGAATTTTAGGAGAAAAAATAAGAAGTGTTTGTTTGACCACCCTAACCACAATAAAATTATAATATTTTTTTATAGTATTCTAGATATAAGTAGAGGACTCATGTCCTGATGTGATGCATATTTTTTTGTAATTATTTTCCAAATAAATAATTAATTATGAATTTTTTATTACAAATTTTAAAAAATATAAAAACTTGTATGTCTGACCACCTTAACTTGGTCAAAACTTCATGAAATTCTTTTTTTTAATCCTATAATATATAGAAGCATAGAATGTGACATGTTTCGGATTCAAAAAATGTGATACTGTTTGAAAGCTATAAATGTTTTTCAATCAACCTATCAATTAGGACTTTAGTCGTATTCAAATAGAAAATTAATAATAATTATTTATTAAATTCAAAGAAAAGCATAATTTATATTGGTGGAAAGATAAGAATCTCCTTTAAAACCCCTTTTCGTTTCATCAATTTTGGGTAAAAAAAAGGTCGTCAGCCACATGGGCCATCATATTAGTTACATATTGCCACTTTTTGGCCCATCATGATCCTGCACATACCCACCGATGGTCTTCCTCCTTTTGATGGATTTTATTTTGAAGCATGGATGTGTTTGGGGAAAATTGAAAAACATTTTCCAAGATTTATTATTAAGCAGTGTAATTCTTCTTTCCTATTGGCCAATGCATTTCACAACAAACTTTTGAAAATTTCAAAATTTTCATGGCAGTGACTACTCCATCGCTCATCACTAGTTTTGAATGAAGAATGAGGAGAAAAACATTGATGGATTGTATTTACCTTTGCAATCTTTATTAAAAACATTTGAATTTGTAATAAAGTTTATTAAAAACTTTAACTTCGTCACTCATCTCCTTTTCACAGAGAATAGTAAAACAAATTAGTGATGGTCGATGAGTTTTGGGAAACTTAATTAAAGTTCATATTGAAAGTGAAACTAAACAATTGGACACAAATATTGGGCGCCATGGTTAATGGAAGGAGAAAAAGAAAACTCTTTCATGTTTCTTGGCTTCAAGCTGATTTTCAAATGCATTTATATGTTGGAAAGTGTTTCTTCAACCTCCAAAAAGGTGTCTAGAGCATTTCTCATGCCCAAGAAATAATTTTGGAAACATTTTATGCAATTTTTGGTTGCCTATGATCCAAAAAATGGACTTCAAATGCATTTCATGACTTGCACTTGATTTTCCAAGCAAGTTTCAAGGAAATGAGATTAAATGTATAACCACATTATGTTGTATGTACAAATGGAATGCATAGGTAGAAGATTACCAACAAATTGTTTGAAAAATTATCAAACCAATTTCAAAGAAAAATGAAGGCTCCAAAGATTAAATATATGGTTTCAATGCATGAAAAAACATATATTAAAATGTCTATAATGCAGTTAATGCATATGGGTAAAATATTTACCTATAGAGAAGGGTTAAAATACAAGTTTGAAAAGCATTTTTGATAGCTGGGTAAATGGGTTTTAACCCATAAGTAAATATTTTTCACTGTTAAATGAAAATGGAACTAGAAAGTGGGTTATTACAGCTAGATAAAAGATTTGCATGGTATTTTCCATTGGAGACAAGTTGAAGAGGGGGAAAATGGAGAAAGTGAAGAATCTTCTAAAGACTAGTTAGTTGCAGATCAAGGGAGATGAAAGATTCCATGTGTCAGCGTTCAGTCGATCGATTTTAGGGCTTTTCTTCTTTCTTCTCATTTATCTTAACTGAGAAACTAGTTTCTTTGTAAGGGGTTCTAATTTTTTGGAAGTCTCTTAGCTTTAGGTTTTCACCATGAATGAGGCTATACATTGTAATTGTTGAATGTTAAGTGAAAGGGGTCCATATGTTATAAATCCATATATTGTAATGATCCTGTAACTTTAATGCATAGATATGAATGCATACTATTACGTGATTGTATCCATTTCTAGGATGTAGCACCTTTTGAATTGAAATAACCAAGCTATTGAGGTTATTCAAACACATTTTTTGTTTGAGTTTTCTATTTGTTTGCTTTCCATTCAAGGAGTGGTGTAAATGCTTACAAGTAGGTAATGAGGGTATTGTATTTTCAGGTGGATTGCTAAGTAGAATTTCATGATAGGATTAAGTAGACCTTTCTATCATAATGTGATGGAAGCTTGAAGGTAATCAAGATTATGTTATAGTACTATGATATGATGTGTATGGTATATGACTCTATAGCCCAAGGAAGACAATGGTCTTACACAGTTGTCTTTCCCCATTCTTAGAAAAAATATTTAAATTCTAATAACCTTTTAATGCTTTAGTTTTATGTTTATTTTCTCTCAACTTCATGCCTATAGTGGAATGAGAATAAGAGGTGTACCATTATTGGAGATAGCCATATACATCCTTCTTATATTATATGAAGTTTATCTACTTTACACTAGTTTGCACCATAGGTTCAATATATGCATCTATTGTTACATAGGATCACCCTCCTAGGTTTTTTAGAGCTTGAAGTTTAGGGGAGAAAAGTGTAAAATCCATCTCTCGTTTGTTAAGCACTAATCTTGAAATTCTTAAGCATAAGGACTAGCTATCCTTTAGAGGATTTTCAAGGTTCTTCTAGAAAGAAACACCAACATGGTGAGCACATATGCCTCAAATTTATGATGTTGGAACCTAGGCTTTGATATGTGTTGATGGGTATTTTTACAATTCTCAATATAGACAATGCACATGTGCAATGCCTCTCTTGAAAGGTGAAAATTTGTAACTAAGTTTTAGACAATCACCCAAAGATCTTTTGGGTGCTAGATCATGACAATGCATCGAATTGTTCAGTTGGTTGATGTGATTTTTTGGTAATCACAAAGGGAATCTATGGTCACTAATTCTGGAGGGAATTGGATTTGTAAAAGGATTTTTCTTAAATTCTAGAAATGAAGCACAACCGTTACATGTTTCAGACAACAATCTAAAAGTCATCTTTACTCATCAAATTTGGCTTTGGGATGATGCTAGAGCTTTGTATTACTTCAGTTTTCAAAGAAAGGTCAAAAGGGAAAAGGGATAAGAAGTTTCCTAGACCTATAACTAATGTTGAATAGTAATTATGGAGGATACTATAGTGGATAGCCTTCCTAAAATTGAGTTCCACTTAACCAAGGGCAGCCTATAGTCTCATGAAACTAGTGCAATCTTCTAAAGTTTGTAGATTTTCAACCATATATTCACCATTAAAGCATGAACAATAGATGAAATTAAGTGCAAAAACATGGATAATGCTTAGAACAACTCTACACTACTATCTATTATCAACAAACAATAAAAAGCATGAGCATGGAAGATATCAACACCATATCATTCTTCACCATTAAATTACAACATATACTAAAAATTAAAAGCAACTTAAAAATAGAAAAACAAAGCTAAAATATAAAAGTAGTAGAGTGAATCATGCACACATGAGAGTAAAACACAAGAATCCATTAAAGAATGCTATTCTAAATAAATTTTTGTAGCATTCCTTTACACACCAACTCATCTCTCATTGGAAATTAGAGGATGTCCCTATTTATGGTTTTCCAAAAGTAAAATGAATGGAAAAGATTCATTTGCATTGTGTGGCTCAAATTCATTTTACATTAGGGTTTCACCTACCCTGAAATATATACTAATATAAAATACATTCTTTTCTTTTTCCTTATTTTGTCCTCTAGCTACCTGACACTGTAACAATTTTGTCTTGTAGTGGTGGTCATCCTTTGTAGCTATTTTGAAAAATATTCATCATCTATAATGGGATTTCTAGCTACCTTCTGAGCATTTTCATATTGGATGAATTTACCAAACATAGCTATAAGCTTCTTCTCCTCAGAGAGCTCAGATTTGAGGATTTGGAAGGACGTCATCTTGATTCTCTCAATGATTTCCTATTGATTCTATGCGTAAGTTGAGGTAGCTTCCATCATTTTTTTGGTTCAGATAGAAGCTCTTGCAACAAAATTAATAAATTCTAGCAACAAGGTGTCATCAGCTCCTTGTTCCATTTTCCAATGGAACAAAGGCTTGACTCTTTTTGAATGTAGCTCCAGGGTAGGTACCTCAAAATTAGTCGTAAGCTTTAAAAGTTATACACCATCAACCTAATGTTTGGAATCCCATTTGTGGTCCACCTCAAGGTCATGCAAGACCTTCTCTAGAACTTCCTTCTTATACTCTAGGTTCATCATCCAAGTTTCTACCAACTAGTCATCTTCCTTTTCCATTTCCAACTCCTTTTCCTCGATATCTTGTGGAAGCATAAGGATGCACCCCAACTTGGGGTAAGTGATCATGTACATCTCTAGGAATTATTTATAGGTATTCATCATAATTTCTATGTCTTTCTCCAAGATTTGATACCTATTGTACATTGTGATTGCATGGCTAATCCCTTTGTCATCACTAACCAAACAATCATGGACTTAGTCTAATTCTCCCTTTTCTCCACCTTATTGATATCCTCTTTTGAATGTAGCACGGGTGGAACCAAAAACTCTGATATCATCTATTGCATTATAGCAGACACCAACCCCTAAAATTCATCTATCTTTTTATCTCAAGTTGTTGGGCCTAGGTTAATCATTGAGATTTGATATTTATGCTATTGTATAGCTCCTATATCTCCACTAATTACCATGGTGGTGACTTGTATATTTGGGATCCAGTGGCATCCACTATGATGTGAGAGAGGGTTTTTGGCTTCTTCTCTTTCTTAGTTCTTGTTTGGGCTTGTGCAAGGATTGCTTCTAGCCTTGCTCTAGGTTTTGTGGCCACAAGAGTCTTCTTCTTCAACTACCCCTCCAACAAATCAAGAATTTTAGTCAGCCCCTTGGGTGATTCATGATCACGCTCCCCTTCATCTTTCTCTCTTTGAGGCTCATCTTCATCATCACTAGGGACCTTTCCTTCATCCTTTTCCTCTTTATCTAATCCTTCTATCAATGTAGGATTTCTCTATCTAGCTTAGTAGAAGCTATTTTATGTTTAGTGATATTTTGCTAATGTATGGAAGTTTCCTTGTCTTCTTCATGTTTTTCCCTGAAACTCTTTTCAAGCTTGACATCTTTCTCTTTAATGCCCTCCTCTTCCTTCTTTTCTAGCTCTTTCTTCAGAAGAACTTCCTCTTCCAAGTGCATTCCTTCTTGTCTTAGGTCCTCTTCTTGGCTGGTTCATGGAGGTTCCTCGAGGATTTTCACATCTATATCAATTTCTACTTTCCCTTCTTCAACATCATGCTCCCAAGGGTTAGCCTCTTCACTTACATCCATGTGCTCATGAGGAAGCTCCTCATCTCACTCTTGATTTGAGGTTTCTACCTCATACAACTCATCCAATTTATCATTGCCTTCATCCATAGAGCCTTTCTATGCTTCCTTGTCAAAGGCTAACTTATCAATATTTATGCTTAGTCAACCATCTAGATGCTCAAAGTAGTCATCCCTATCAAAGTCATTAGACTTGTCAACAATGTCTTTCAAAGCCTCCCCATATTTCTCTACATGGAGCTGCTCCATTTCCTTTGAAATTAGCATTGTTTCCTCCATCTTTAGTGGCTCAGTTGGTGGTGGAGGGAGTGGAAAAGCAACAACAAGCTGGGCCATGAATTGCTAGACTTTGGGGTCAAGCATTAACCCAAAAAGTTCAATGGGTACATTCTACATGTAAGTCATCTAGGCATGTGGCAGAGTGGGTATTGCCATAGTGGTTTTCATTAGAGGAGGAAAAGTAGATAGAGTAGGCAAGGGAGGCAAGAGAGAAGAAGTCGATAGCAAGGAAGTAGTAGAGGAAGAAGAGTCCAACACTACCACAGGAGCCATTGGAGAGGTGGAGGCAAGGTGGACAAAGATGTCCACTATAGGTGGAGATGAGACAAGAAGAGATTGTGTAGGAAGGTGTAGAGTGGTTGCAGTAGTAGCAGTGACAAAAGTGGAGGCAGTGGGTGGTGGAGAGCGAGGGCACTTAGATTCTTCCTCTTTGGGTTGGGGCTCCTAATCCTAGATGGTTAGCATCTCTTACACAAAGGTTCCTATTCTTCCTTTCTTTGGTGGAAGTGATCCTATTTTCTTTTTAGTATAGACTTTGTGCTTAGGCTTACGCTTAGGCACCTCCTTCCTCTTTTTGGATCTTGTCATAGCCGAGGATTCTGATACCTCACCAAGGATTCCAATACCTCACCAGAGGATTCTACAACATCACTATTAGCCTCACTTCTCACGTCATCCTCGAGATCCACATATGTTAGCTCGACACCTTGTTCCTTTAATTTTGAAATACATTCTTCCAATCATTTCTTTGTTCTGTTCTCCACATGGTGAGTGACAACATCTAGGTTAGTGACCTCTTCTTTAGCCCAGTGTATCACTGATAAAGGAACATTCATCAAGGCACCATATATTTCATCTATCATGTTGTCATCATCGACAACTTAGTGTGGCACTTGAAGCAAACTAATTTATTTCATGAATGCAAAGGTCATTCTCATATAGTGTTGCATCTACACCTCCTTGTCATCCTTGCAATTTTCCAAAAAATCTTTGATGTGAGGTCGATGGGAATATTCTTTGATGGAACCTTAATTCCTATGTCCCATCTTAAGCACTTGTTGAATTTAGGTGGATTTTAGGATGCATTTCCTTGAAATCTCTTGGGAATTCTATTTTTTTGTTGACTCTCTATTGCCTAATGTCAGTGATTATTTTGATAATTTTTCTATTAGGAAATTGGTTCCCTCGTCATGGGTCCAACAAGCTTTGTTATAATGATTTTTTGTGTTCTTAAGTCTTTTTCTATTTATCGTATGATCCTAGGGAAGTCCCCTTTGTTAAAAAAAATTATGATCACATGCCTAAAAGCTTCACTTAGGTTTAGCTGGTCTTGTGTCCTTATCACTAATCGTTGATCACTTTTGAAGTATATGTTTCAAATTAATGACGAGCGATGAAATAATATCTCTTTGATCTTGCTCATCATGAATTGTTCCTCGAACTTTGGATTGCAAATAGCGGTGAGCAAGGTTCTTAAGGGATTACTTATTACCAATAATTTTTGAATTCTTAGAGTTGTAATAGCGATAAGTGAGGACCTCTGAATTTATGATCATAGTTTCATTGCTCATCGCCAATATTACGAAGAGATTGTTTCAAATTAGTGATGAGCGAGAAGATGAGTTTCCAGTTGCATCGCATCTAGATATGTGCAGGATCATGATGGGTCAAAAAGTGACGATATGATGGGTATGTGTAGGGTATGTGGCTGACGACTTTTTTTTACCCAAAATTGATGAAATGAAAAGGGCTTTTAAAGGAGATTCTCAGTTTTCCACTAATATAAATTATGCTTTACTTAAAATTTAATAAATAATTATTATTCATTTTCTATTTGAAATATGACTAAAGTCCTAATTGATAGGCTGATTGAAAAACATCTATAGCT
>VDFB02105290.1:0-32720 GCA_007258455.2 Sequoia sempervirens | reverse complement strand
ACACTTCAGATTCACCCATCATTGCTCATCTTCCCAAGTTTGGAGAGTCAAAGGTTCCAAACAGCCAACTAATCCATCTCCTATCCCTAAACATACTCCATCCACGCCTCCACACATAATATCCAATTCTCACATTGACCATGTATTGGAAATGACCCTTTATCATAAGGATTCAGAAGGCATTCTATCATGATGTGCGCACAAAGACAAAGTCAACTCCGGTATCAACGAAGCATATCAGGAATCTCAAAAGTTGTATTCAAGTGCACTTATCTTAGAAAAGAAACTTCTTCAGGTAGGATATCAATGGTACATTATGACAGAAGCATCTATGTTAACACCACAAGGTGATTCAGCATAAAATCTTTCAGAAAAAATACAAAAAAAATAAAAAATGTGAAATTCTAAAACAATCATGAAAACAGTAAAGATAAAAATCATCCTCTCGTGAAAACCACTACGGTGGCGCTTTGGGCAAGACCATGATGAAAACCTAGTAAACAGGTGTCATATGTAGAATCGAGCATCTATGTGCACCATTTCAAGTGAAAGCATCTCATCCCATCCATAATAAATCCAATATTTCATCCATCTTATCCATAATAAATCCATTCATCCATGAACCATTTATCCAATCCATTTTCATATATCTACATCCATAGTCTAAGTTATCTTGATCTTGATGAACTTTGGTGCACACTTTTACACTTGCTTGTATGGTAAACATCTTGACATGGGTCATTTCCATTGATCCTATCCTATCCAACATTATCTGAGTCATGGAACATTATCCAAATGAGCATCCTTTATTTGAACACCTTATCTTATCGCAAGATAATCCTTGGCATCCTTTGTGTGCTTACCATATCCATCCATCCATACACCTATCCAGGCATCTATCCATGACATTTCAAACATTGCTAGACATTGGGGGCAGATATTTACATTTTTCTTCGAGAATAAATATTGATCTATATCCTCAAACTTATGTGGTGATTCAAACATTGGCAAACGTGAAACCAAATTGGTCAAAGCATTTGTGATCCAAAATCTAAATCACTAGCCCATGGCATATTTTGACAAGAATATGTTCCTTATCAAGTGTTATCTTCAATCGAACATCGATCCAAACAATCGATATCAATCACATCTAATTTGCACGTCAACGTCACATCAAATCATTCAAAACAATTTTGTTCCAAATCAAGTTTCAAACTCCTTATCAATCGACTCCAATCAACCCATCATCATCTTTGGGATATCTTTCCCTATCCTTGTGTTGCTTAACACTATCCTTGCATTGTTGTGCATCATCGACAATGTTATCATCATCAATCCTAATCAATCAATCCTTGCATTGTTGTGCATCCTCAACAATATTATCGTCATCAATCCTAATCAATCAATCCTTGCATTGTTGTGCATCCTCAACAATGTTATCGTCATCAATCCTGATCAATCAAATCCTTGCATTGTTGTGTATTATCATCATCATCAATCCATTGATTCAATCAATCAACCTTAGCTTAGTAGTATTCAACAAACTTCAAATGTAGAAAGCTAATCGATATCATCACCAATATCAATATTTAAATCGCCAAAATCATGTGAAAATCCAAAAATATTTAAACATATCAAAAAATCCAAAAACACTCCAAAAAAAATGTCAAAACATGGAATGAATCCATACCGCTTCTTGGAGCTTTTTAAACGTAGGCAAGACTAATCTTTGATCAACCCCAAGACACACACAAAAAATCCAAAACATTCATAAAATCTCACAAAATCCAAAAAAATTTGAAAAATTTGAAAAACAAAACATTTGAAAAAAATCTTGAAAAATACTCAAAACAACCTCAAAAAACATTCAAAAAATGTCAAAAACATCCAAATATTTGAAAAAATCCATCCATCTCATCTCGCTTTCACTCGCAATAATCAATAATCCATAATAAATTGATCATCACCTTCATCCTTTAGCAACATAAACATAACAATCACAACAATCAACAAAAGTAAACTTAAAACATAAATCAAATCAAGCAACAAATCGCTAAATGCAAAATCAAACTCTTGATCATTTCCAAACATGTTGGTCAACTTTATATCAACAACCTATCAATCAACTTATCAAACCATCATCATCCTATACAATGCATGTCCTAGGATATATCATTCCAACAATGGGCATCATTTTGGATATCACTTGGATTCTTATCCTATCAAAACAAATCCCTTTGGCTAGAGGTATGAAAAACATTGGCTTTTTTGCATACTTGATCTCTTCTTTTGATTTATCTTATTGTGCTCATTCCAAGGACCTCTTGATGATATCTACTCAAACGATTTAGAGAGAAAAGGAATGGGGTAACTGGCCATTATCTTTGCCTATTGTGCTTTGTTGGACATTCTTGTAAAATAACCCTGCTTAATACTCTGTCTGGCTAGGTGTATGGAAGGTGCTCTGGGGTGCCTTTGTTGACTAATATTGCATCGATAGGTTACCTTCTAAGGTTTTGGTCCGAGATGTTTGAAACTTCGTATGCATCCTAGCAAGGTTTTAGTATGTCAAGTGTGAACTAAGAATACTCCTATCTGTTTGTCGAGTCAAAGTCCATCTCACTAGGTGCAACACCATCCTGGTTCTTTATACCTTGATGCATCATGCCTATGTGTGTTATCAAACATAAGGTAAGTATCCCTTTTAAAATCCCAATCCTTGATAAGTGAAACATCATCTATCATCATCATCATCTCTAATAAAGTCTCGTCAGATCGTGGACTTGTTGGATCCTTTTTTCATCATCTCATTTCTTCTTTCTTCTCTCTGCACTAACATAACATCACCAATGCATCCATCCTACATCCATAAACCATCAACATAATGCATATCACATCATATCATATGGATCACCTCACATCATATTTCCATCATAATATAGATCTGTTAGTCTAAGCATCTCATAATCATAGCATATCACATCATCCATCTCATCCATCTCACATGCATTATATCATCATTTAAGTTGTTTAGGCTAATATAGATTGGTTATTCTAAGCATCTTGAAACCATCTCATTTGCATCATCATCATAACCATCCATATGTCTATCTTGAACCTCTTTATCATGAGATCAACCCTCAAATCGAATCTTTTTGCTCGATCTCTTGAGGGGGCAATGTACTAGTGTACTTCTTTCCGCTAAGGCATTCAATTTTTTTAAAAAAAATTGAATTTTGATCACGACAAGTTTATTCTTTGAACCAACGCAGCAAGTACATTGCTTCAAAGAGGGGCAAAATGTGGACACACAAAATTGACATCATGCATAATCATATTCGCTCGTCAATTAAATAAACCAAGTTTAATTGATTAATCTCCTAAGGTCATCCATTTAAATTGAATAAATTAATTTTATTTAATTTAAGCCTAACAACATCCTCTTTGATTAAATAAATCAAATATTTATTTAATCAAGTCTAAAATCACCTTTCATCCCCCTTTGATTTAGTTAAATCCCTAAATCTAAGTCAAATGGGTCAAATCACCTAATCCCCCACTAAATTAATCTAATCTTAATTAATCTAATCTAATCACCCATCACATTCTCTAGCTTTTCCCACTTGCACAAATAAATCAATTTGTTGATTTATTAATTCATCATTTTCTTTCAACTTGAAATAAAAAGAAAATATTCTTCCAAATTTGAATCTCCCCCCAAGTTGACATGTACATCCAACAAGGCATTTATGAGCTCTTACATGTCTCTTGCAAAGGTCAAACTCAACATTTAACTCTCAAATTCAAATTTCAAATCTCCCCCTCTTTGGCACATTGACCAAAATGTGTTCATTCCTCGACCTATCACAAGTTGACAAGTGGCTCCTTCCTATTGGTGGATCTTTAGTCCAACATCCTCCATGTTTGGCATTTTTTTACCCTTCTTGGCTATAAATAGAGAGCTTCTCTATTGTATCAATCCTCCACAATCTTAGTATCTATCTCCACAACTTAAGACATAATCTTAAGCATTTGAATCTTGTTCATCATATCATTCAGGAGCTTGTCAAGGATTGGGAAAGGGCTTCTTTCCACGTCAAAGAAGCACCAATCCGCTATGGGATAGATATGTATCATGATTTTTATGCTCTCAATTAGTTTATTTGATATTTTGTTGTTTTGATTGCATTATGAAACATGATTCAATATTTCACAGGAGTGCTTAGTTTGGTTTACTTCATTTGCTAATAACACTAATGTTCATTGGCATTTGAAGTAAGTACAGAAAAAAGTGCTCACAAAAACATAGAAACTTTATAGGATAACTTGGAAAGAACCTTGAGAAATGGAGAATAATCAAAAGGGAATGTTGAGAGAGAAATCATATTAGTTTCATATGCATGTTTGTAGTATTTTATGGTAATATTCAAATAGAGATATCTAGAATTTATTATTATAATATCTAGGATATCATAAGTCAAATGTATGTTTACATGAATTGTAATATTGGGAAATGGTGTGACATAGAAATGTTATGTTGGGATTATCAATTTTTTAATTTTATGTAAACTTGTGAATGTCATGAGGTTTGTTCTTGGGATTAGGATAAACCAAGATTGGGAATAACCTAGTTGGTTAATTAGATCACTTGAATCCACTTTACCTTTTCAGATGGAATCATGTTATGATGTATGTGGAATAATTTCATCAAGAGATATTATGGTCATGTTATTTTTCCAAATCAAGCAAGGGGGTGGGTGAACATATGACTACCACTTCTTAGAAAGTCAAAATCCATTGCTTAGGAAGTGAGTTTTGATATATTATCAAAATATTTGGCCAAAGTAAGTTGTATGTTGCCACTGCGTACACTTGTCAGTTCACTATGAGCCAGTATTGTATAACTAGGCTAGGAAAGTCATGCATGTAGGTGGGTATCCACTATATGGTAGCACTAGTTATGTAGGACACAACACCATGCTTAGGTAGGCGATTGTTATGAGGGTTACCACACCAATATCTTTATTGAAGGGAGGGCCATCTTGCTGGTTAGGTAGAAGTGTGGGGGACCACAATAAGTTCATGGTTGGAGGAAAAACACTTGGGTGATACTCTCCCTCATGCAGTCGATAAGCAATATTTGAGATGTATGCACCAACAATGGGGACATTTGGACCATTTATGTTGGTGTGAATTAATGTCTTGTACCTAGCTAATTCACTCACTAGGTAATTAGGGGACATATTCACATGTTAAGTTTACTTAGGATATAAGATTCTTTCTAGAAGTCTTAGTTGGCCTTTCTAGGACTTATCTTATCTAGGTTGTAATGCTTGATTCCTAGGTAGTTAGTTTGTTAGTTGTCACATGTTATAGCATTAAGACACTTGTCATAATCCTGTCTTATCCTATCTATCTACCTTGCCTTTATAAGCAAGTCATTTCATGTACATTTGCATATTCAACCTGTTCCCTGATTTCGCTTCCATCTAAATCAGGTAACTTATTATTGTGTTTGCATTTAAAACATTAAAAGATACATCATTCTTCTGCTAAATTTCATTAATGTGCATAAAGGAGATTGTCAAAACAAATTGCATTATTCCAGTTTTGCAATTGCATACAAATAAGAAAGAGAACCAACATGTATTGAAAATGTAATCTTTATTGATGATCATAAGCATATAATGTCCCTCACAAGCCAAGGGACTAGCTATTCTAATGCTTATAAAGAAAAGACTATATGCCTATAGATAACAGAAAGGAAATTACACATAAAATGAAAAGGGACCCATCATTGCCTAGTGGAATGACGAATCTCATTGGCTTGGTCTCGCATCATCTAGGCCCTTTTCGCTACCCTACTTTTGTTTGACACTCTCCTCGCTCCTCCTAGGTTTCCTACATCTGAAAAAATAGTGTTGTTAGAGCAATGAAAGGTCACTGATCAAAATATGTGCAAAACATCCATAAACGTGTAATCTAATGTCCATAAGCATTAAAGTAGCAACATACCATAAGTGTACAGGTTAAGAAGAAAGGAGTAATCAAACACACCTATGATATGCTTTGTTTATCTAACTAGTTTGTTCCTTGTGCAGATTTAGGACAAGTCTTTGTTATTGTTCTAATTCAGCTAATTACATCATGTGGTGTAAAATGTGGCTCCAACGAGGGTAGAGCCCAACATGCTACCCTCTAATGTTTTAAGAGGGATAGGAAATTGAGCAACTTGATCAAATCAATGATAAACATATTCTTGATGCATTAAATCAATATGGAATCACACCAGTTGATCATCTTTCATTATCAGATTCAAAAGATGCAACACATAATGTGAACTGTCAAGAAAGTCACACTTCATCTTTTCACAATGAATCAATCAATAGGCTGCCATCATGTCAAAAAGGTGTATTTTGTTGGACATGCCTTTCAATCTTCTTAAGTGGATCCAAGATCCTTTTTGTTAAAGAAGTAAAATATTTTTGTGATGCATCAAGTTCAATTATAGATGCATCAACTTCAATTATGCATCTATTAAATAATGAAGGAGATATCAAGTCATGCCTGAAACCATCATGAGTCATATGGGGCAATAAGAAGGAAAAAGATAATCATATATTTTTGCATGAAAGACACTGTCCAATTCATCTCACCTTAATCCTATTAGACAACCACACATCACTTAGGATGGTGAGCTTTCAGGTCACCATTGTAAATGACACATGTTAGCCCAATAAGATTAAAGTAAAAGGAATGGTAGTGAGTATAACAATGATTTTTAAGAGTTGGAAAGGGGCAGTTCCGAGGGAACAATGCATGCTACATCTTATGCTATAGGATAACAACAATGAATGTATGCTATAGGGTAGCAAAGGTTTTCAAGGTCATAATACAATATCCCTACAATGCACACTTTGTGTCAAACAATCAATACACAATGCCTCGTGATGAAGTACCAGTCACAGTGATCTTATGCATGAAGAGCATGAGCATTAAAGTACAACAATAAATAGAGATAAAAGTCCATAAAATGGAACAAAGCATAAAAAAGTAATGAGCCATGAGCATCCTAATATGATAGTGATATAAGTCATGAAGCCCAAGGTTGCATGAAGCCTACAACACAAGCAAAGTCATGGAAGTGCCTTTACAATGACAAATGGGCATATTACTAGGTGTACAATCCTCTAAGTAGTGGACTGCATTGGGAATGAAATATCTTGCCAGTATCATAAGCACTTCATCACGAAATGAATAGGGAAGGTTACAAAATCATGAAGGGAGCAAGTACAGGCATGAGAGGGGAAAAATTGTGATCAAGGCAACAGTCATCATGAGCCCTAGTCTATAGAAGTGTTGATGTTTGTACTAGAGAACAAAGCAATGATGGTAAGGGTAGTCATACAGAGTGGAAAAAGTAGAATGGTAATCTATAAACACCAATAACACCAATGTATACAAAATGACCATGATGTATCATAGAAGGGCAGTGTGTGTAAATGAATCAATGAGCTTGTAAAGAGGCATGTGATATTCAAGAATGAGACAGTGAAAATCAATCATAGGAAAGAATTATTGTATGCTTCTATAGAAGCAGGTAAGTATTCTTTGCCCATAGTATAATTCAATATCAAATGGACTCCATAGTGTAATTTCAAATCCACAACCAAATGTAGTGACATTTCTTATCAAAGAAAAGCATGATAGTCCATGAGGTACATTGCATTGAAGTTTCCATAGAAATCATAAAAGGTGTTTTAAAGGCAATAAGATGTTGATGACAATGATATATCATAGAAAAGTAGATGGTGTTAAAAGTGTTGAGCAAGCAACAGAGAAAGTTTCCTTTCAGTTTGTTGTATGATAGTCATGGATCATAGATATTGCAAATAAGAGACAGAGATTAGGAAAAGATTATGCTATTGCTGAAAGAGAGTGGAAAGTAGAGGCACACAAAAGGAATGCGGAGGTTGATAGTTTCTCATGATCAGAAAAGGAGAAAAGAAACACCATATTGTGAAGGACTTCATTTAAGTGGGTACAATGATTGCAAGATAAATACTGCACACACATAATTAGTATCAACTTGGAACATTACAAATTTCAATCCAAATACTTTTATGATCAGCTGGGTAATTCTTGTCCATTATTTTTCTATGAAAATTAAGCATGTGAAAGAATTTGAGGACCATAGGAGAGAGGGTTCTATTCCATTGCAGTTTTTTGAAGCAATGACTATGTAAGGATCAATTCTAAGCAAATTATGCCATTTTCCAGAGGTTTCCAATGCAACTTACAATCTAAGAATAAAAGTTTAGTCTTTTTTGTGAGCATTAAGAGAAGCATGGAGGTACCTTAGGGAGCTAAAGCTTCCAGAAGCAGTGTCAAAATTACAAACACAAGTTGTAAATGCTGGTGAATTGAGGACAAAGCTTTAAAGGAATAAGGAGGGGGTAGTATCCAGTAAGGAATGGAAAAAATGCATAGAACCCTTGAGTTATGCCCGTACTGTGCAAGGGCATTGAATCATTTTATAAATAATTTTTTGTTCACAGGGCAACATTTTATTATATAACTGTTGATAGAGATAGCTTTTGTTTCAACTGATAAACCTCATGAAATCTCATTCATACCATAATCTTGCATTATTTTTTCATAGTAAAGGGATTAGTACAATGCTGATCGCTATTACATGGCATGACAAAAATAAAGATACCCATTTTTCTTAAGAAAAATCAATAGTGAAAAAAGATGTAGCCGCGACCAGAATGTTGTTTTAATGCATGGAATGTATGAAGTATTCAAAATGGTGAGCATTTTGCTAAGAAACTGCCATGTAATCTACAAAAAATACAATGCAAACACAACCATTGAGAGTGAAATGGAAATGTTTCTATAGAAAAGAGTTTACCTGGCTTGGCCTCAAGTTTTCACAGTGTTGACAGCTAGAAATGAATTTCATCAAGCTTGAATGCATGAAGACATGGCGGTTGAGAGAAAATTACAATAACCCACAAAAAATGGAGTACAAAAGAATGCATTAGTAAAATGCATATGGTTGTGACTTGGATTCATTAAATGGCTTTCAAATGGTAAAAAAGAAGCCAATTTTCTGTTAAAAGAAACTTTTGCCTCTTTTTCCAGTATTTTGGCACAAGAGATCACTTGAATTTGTCAAAAATCAGCCATAAATAACCATCAATAGTGCACTCCTTGAAACCCTATGGTGGCTAGGTGAAGTGGAGCTCCTGAAGTTCGAAGGAGAAAATGATGGACTTGTGCTTTTTTTTCCATTGTTTTGTTTAGGGTTTGATATCCTAGTTGAGGCCGACTATCAAAGGTAATTTTACCTTTGTTTTATAAAAAATGCAAACACATTTTAATGTGCTATGTGGGTTTGGAGTCAAGGTTTTATTCCTTAGGCATTTTTACCTTGTATTTCATTTTTTAAGACCACGTGCCTTAGTGTTTTCATGTCTCTTTGAATATGCAAAGCCTTTCAAGAATTTGTTTTTTGCATTTTTGATTTCCATATGTTGGTTGAATCATGGCCTTTATTTTGCAATGTGAAGCAAATTTCAAATGTAAAGAAACATTTATTCAAGTGATGATTTATAAATCACTTAAATGTTTTATTTATTGCAAAATAATTTAGGTGCCTTAGGAATGGCCAAAGGAGATATGGTTAGAGCCTTTTTCTGTTTTCATTTTAATTTCAAATGTAAAGCATTTAATTAAATGGTGTGATTATAAGCCATTTAATTGGATGTTGTTTTTAAATGCAAAATTGAAAGAAACATGTGCTGATATGAATAAGTCAAGGGAAACAACTTGGAGAAATAATGATGACTGGCAGATATGAGAAATGTGTGGAGGGTTGTATTTGACTGTTTTGGAGGGACTAAGACCATTATGGAGGCTTTTTTGTCATGCTTTCGGTATGGTTGGGTCAGAGCTTGACATTTCTACATTTTGGAGGCACTTTGGAGGAGTTTTGGAAGGTTCTTTTTTGGCCTTTATGTTGCATCTGACTAGGGTTTCTAGAAGGACTTGTGTGGGAAATTGTTTCCAAATTGCTTAAGTATCTTCAAACTTAAGTTTTAGGGGGTTCTTTCTTTCTTTCTGCAGGGCATTGTAGCTTACTTTGGAGCCTTTTCAGGCAGAGGACTGTACTGTGACTCAGTATCAGACATATACAACAGTATGTAACACCATTTTTATTAATGAATTTCAATGTGTACCTTCTTTGAAGCTATCTCATTGTGTACAGAGTGGTGATTGATGAATGTTCTTGTGAGTTTTGGTAACTCCTTCATGTTTGTCTCACTTTAGTACCTTTAGGTAGAATGAATATATATATATATATATATATATATATATATATATATATATATATATATATATGCAGGTTGTAAGCTATGTGATGGGTCAAATAGTTATTTTAGTTATGGAGACTTTTTCCCTTCAAGGTGACAAGTGAACCAAGCCTCCTTACAAAATACTTATTCATTGATATGTTAAAATATCTGAGTTGTGTCAAGATAAGATGAGCTTTTTTTATGAAACTGTGTGTGAAAGTAGCTGTATAGGTCTGAGAAATCAAATTAGGTGCATCACCGTAGGGGTTTAGTTTTTCTTTCCATGTTTCTTTCTCCCCTTTTCCCAACAAGGAATAGTTTAGGTGACACCATCAAAAGGGGAGCCAACCCATAATTTGGAGGTCTACTTTCACATGTTAGTCCAAATTTGTTGAGTTCTTTCACAACTTGGTAGAGGGGTGCAAATTTGGGCCACTAACACAACCAATATTCAACTTGCATTTTTGAAGCAATATTTCTTGTCGTTTGCTCTCTTGTGGAAGATATTTTGGTCTAGCAACTATTCCTAAGGGTGTTAGGGAGTCACCATTAACTCTCACATAGTATCAAAGCTCCAATGTTGTAGATTCCTTCCCAGATTTGAGGGTTTCATGTTGGATCAAATATTTTGTCGGGTGCATTTTAGGGTTTCAAGGACCTCATAGTTAAATCCAAGGCATTGAAGAAAGTCAGGTTTGCCTTTTATTTCATCAAATTTGGTTATGTTTTTCTTGATCTATGAAGTTTTTAATTTGAGGCTTTCATTGCAAGATCTAGAGGTAGCTAAAAAAATCAAGGCACTTTGAGCCCAAATCAGCCTTGGCATTGAGATCAAGAGGCCCAAGAGACAAATTTTGATATAAAATTCGACTATATTCAGGTAAAGTTATTTTTGAGGCAATTTTGTTTTACCTAGGCAGGCCGTACGACCCCCCAAGTCGACATATTTTCGCAAAAAATATTTCTATAGGTTTATTAAAAATTTTTGGGTAAAATTTGTATTTTATCGGGCTATAGTTTTAAAAAAAAGGGCAAAAAAATGTTATTCTGTGGAATATTCCACAACTGGCATTGGCTTTGTCAATGGTACATTGGTATATACTGTCTGTAGTCAACGATTTGACACGACATTTATTTTCATTGGCTCTATCCATACTTGCAGTTAGAGATTTGGCTCCACTAGCTTTCCCAACTGTGCTTCATTAGTTCGCAAGATTATTGCTTGGTCGGCATGAATCCTTTGGTCACAGGCTTTATTTATTACCTATTTTAAATATATAAAAACTTTGTATTAAAGTTTTAAAAGTCGACTGTATTTTAGCCAACAGTTGTATGTCATTTCTTGCCAACCTCCTTTTATTAATACCGCATAAGTTTTTTTAAACCTTTGTTTGTCGGCTTATAAAATTTGTCTTGGGTTGATAGTTAGCACAAGGCGAGCCCTAGGCGGTGCGACCCTCGCTCTGCCTGACTCAGCCTACCCATTGCCAATGATGGTGGTGGCACAAATATTATTTTTTACCTTCCGTATAGCCTGCAGTCATATGACTGTCCAGGAGCTAATGACTGGGTACTTAATTTTTGCATTGACTTAGTCTTGAAAGTACCTAATTTTGCCCCTTTATGGCCCAAATAGGGCATTTTTTCATTTTGGCATAACTTTCACATACAAAGGAATTTTTTTTAAATAAAATATTGCTAGAAATCTGGTTCTCTAATTTTTTTAGTGGTGAAGTTATTTTTCATAAAAAATTCTATTTGGTGGTAGTTTTTTTGTTGGAAGTCAGATCATCATTTTTAGCTCTCAAGCTCATAACTTTTTGTCACAATCTCTGAATTTTGTGATTCTTGTGATGTTGAAAAGGTATTGAGGAGCTCTATCCAACCATCCATGCACTTTTTCCCGATTCTATCACAAGTACATTGTGATTTCAAATTTTTCCCAATGGGTATACTGTCAGTTACTTGGATATTTTGGTAGTTGGGAAAGTATTGTTTTGATCATTGTACTTCATTTCATCTCTATTATATATGTCAATCTCAAATTGTATCATTTGAGAAGTGTATTATCATTGTAGTCAATGATTATTCAACTCATCCTTTTGTAATAGTTCTTACTAGGGATAATTACAAGTCATGACAAAAAGACATAATAACACATTATAAGTGGCTAAATTTTTTGCCACATCTTTATGGACTCATTCTTGAACCAGAAACAACATAGAAGAAACATGTTTGGGGTAATAAGAATGATCATATCATAGGATTTATTGGTTCTAGTTTCAGTGCAATCATCTTCAACGAGACCTATGATAAGATATTTTCAGGGATCTCGTGCCCATGCACAGTTTGGACCAAAGTTTGGGAGATTTTTGGAGATCCACACAAGCCTCCATTCCCAGATAGTCCTTCTTCAGATTGCCTCATTCCACTTGATGATGTTGAAAATGTACCCTATGATGATGAGACCATAGAGGAGTTTGAATATAATGCTGAACTTGAGCATCTTGATGATCCAATGACTTCTCCTACAACTCCTACTTCTCCAGTTGAGATCACATATTCATCTTTTGTTGATGATTCATTGAGTACTTCTAGTGATTCATTGCAATAGGTATCTGATAGTCTTCCTGATTGGGATTCTTATTTGACAAAAAATGCTTCTTAGTTTGTGGAGTCTAACATTTTAGATTTGGAGGACCAATTTAATGGTCTATCTCTCCTATTTGATGATAGTCATGGATCAACTATTGTCACTTCATGTTTGTCTTTGGAGTTAGTTCAAGATCAATTTCCATTTGTTCTTGGTTTGTCATAGTTTTTTGTGATTGGGAATGTACTTGATTGGATTGTGACATCATCTTCATCATCCAAAAACTTGGCTACACATGAGTAGATAAAGACACAATCTTCATACATATGGATTCCTCTTCCTACCAATTCCTATCCAGAATGGGAAGCATTCCTGCATTTGTACTTGGTACATATCTTCTTCCCAAGGGGAGAAACATTGTTTGTAGGCATTGGATTATGTTTTGTCTTCAAACATTAACCATAAATGTAGGAGATCATACATTGTGGGGGGATATCTTGTCTCTCTTTTTCCCTCTTATGGGGGGTCATTGATTTTATGTACATGATGGATGTAGTCCTTGGGGGGTATCATTGGGTCCTCCATACATCATGTTTATTTTGTTTTGTTTTCTCTCTTTTTGAGTGGAGTTTTGTCCCATTGGGTTTTCTCCTTTTCTTTGTTTGTGAGAGATTGATTATATTTACATTTGCATTGTAAATGGGTGCCTAACATGGCCTAGTAGCCGAGACCCATCTTCATCTTTGCATAGTTTGCATAATAATCTTCTCCCTAAGCTGCACTTAAGGGGGGGGGTGTTGGTGTGAATTAATGTCTTGTACCTAGCTAACTCACTCACTAGGTAATTAGGGGACATATTCACATGTTAAGTTTACTTAGGATATAAGATTATTTCTAGAAGTCTTAGTTGGATTTTCTAGGACTTATCTTATCTAGCTTGTAATGCTTGATTCCTAGGTAGTTAGTTAGTTGTCACATATTATAGGATTAAAAAACTTGTCATAATCTTGTCTAATCCTATCTCTCTACCTTGCCTTTATAAACAAGGCATCTCATGTACATTTGGATATTCAACCAATATTCAACTTGCATCATTGAAGCAAGCTTTCTTGCCATTTTCTCTCTTGTGGAAGATATTTTGGTCTAGCAACTGTTCCCGAGGGTGTTGGGGAGTCACCATTAACTCCCATAGTTTATACTTTGTTTCATTGAGCTTTTGAAAGCTATGTATGTAATCATGATCTTGTATCTTTATGGAAAATGTATGTGTAAGATGAAATCATTACTTGGGATTATGTAATGTTACTTTATTTATGCGATGAAAATTTGAAATGGGTTTATTTAAAATGTACATCATTGTTATTGAATTGGAATTTTTTTATTACTATGTGTTGGTAAACTTAAAATTTTCACATATGGGTTAAAACTTAGATGAAAATAATAGGTAAAACATTGGGCTTGTTATAACTTTAGCGTTCAAAATTAGTGATAAAATTTTGACTTCTTCCTTTTTTGCATTTTTGACACTTCAACATGGCCTTAACTTCCTACATTTCTCATTCCTCTTAGTTGCATTTAACTTTGCAAAACCTTTCTCTAGTTTTTCTAATGACTTTTGACACAAAAAATGTTAGCAATAACTCTTAAGTAAATAAAAATTAAAAAAAAATATAATAAATAAAATAATTCAAGATTGATATGTTTGGACATTTTCTTAGATGGATATATTTAAGATATCTATACTAGTTTACTTAAGAATTACTTAACAAATTTTATAGTTTATATATATATACACGGATATGTGTGTATATATATATATCCACCCTGGGTGAATAAGTCCCACCTGGATGGGACTCAGTCACCTAAAGTGATGAATGGGTCCCACAGGGGCTCTTTTTTCAGTTTGGGATGTTAGGGAGTGAAGAATTTTAGTTTTTATGTTGATTTTGTCAGGTCTTTGATCAAAATATGCCTTGGGATGCATAATATGGGGTCATGGGGGCCTATTTACGATGATATAAAGGTCATAAATGCAATAGGGCCCAAAATCTAATGTGAAAGTGTAAATAAATATACTTTACAACACTAAATTAAGGCCAAATTGGATCTATTTAGCTTAGAAGGACCCCAAATCCAATGTAAATGTGTAACACACATTACAACACTAGATATACATATATGTATGTATATACATATTATAATAAAAATTTTATGTAGACAATCATGACACAACATTTATAAAATATATATCAAAGTTGACTAGTTTGAATGTATTTTGAAAATGGACCACTTAATAATGTAAAATAACTAGTACTCAATATAATATTATAAATCTTACATAAAAAAATCCTTTATTTAAACTTTAAATAAAAACTATTAGAGGATGGCTACTCAATATTATGGTTTAAAAAAGTTACATGTAAAATATCCAAAGGCAAATATGCACACAATATAAAGTCTACAAAGTTATATGGAGGACACCATGATACCTTTCATCATCCATGACCATTAGGTTGGCAAGGACTAGGGATGCTTATTTGTGGCTAAGTATGTAGGTAATGATGTGGGAGTGAATGCTCAAACACACTCCTCTACCAAACCCCTAGGCCAAATATATTAGACAATATGTGAACAATGATCAAAGATAATGAAGAAACATGTAGTATGCCTATTTGTGGCTAAGTATGTAGGTAACGAGTTGGAATTAAATGCTGAAATGTACTCCTCAAACAATGCCACAGGTAGTGAGTGAGAGGTAGATAGACCTAGACCTAGATTCCATGTGTTTAAATGAGTTTGAATTTTTCCTTTTATATGTTGAACCCTATAATACAATTTAAAATGTTGGACACTTTTAAGCCAACACAAAATGATTGGTTGGAGGGGGGATGATATAAGTCCAATTTGAAATTTGAATTTAAAAAAGATCAATGTCAATTTTACACCATGAAATCTATATATGTAGGTAGACAAAGAGGTAAACAAAATATTTGAGCTAGCTCTTAGGAATGTGTGGAACAAAATCAAACTAAGTTAAGAAATATGCCAACTCCTAGTGCAAAAGTATACCACTTATATATTAGTTATTAAATAAAGACTAACATAATCAAAATGAGTTCACAACACTAGACTTAATTACAATGAGAGATGTTCTATATTGATAGCAAATCACAAAGCATCATGTCATGATTGTATATATAAAAACTAAAACACAACCACACAGGGGAGAGGACCTAGTAGTTGAGCACCCTAACTTCGCGCTTCTCAAAATCCTACGTGAAAATTTCAAATCACTCCCATTTTTTTACAACTTACTTGGCAAGTCCCTTGCTTATAACTAAGGTTTCATAGCCACATCATCAAATATGATGCCACATCAACATGTTTTTTGTTGAGGTGTCCAAAAAGGCCCAAAAAAAAGTGAGACCGATACTTGTGCACTAAATCATGTTTTATTGGTGCATTGATGTGGCATCACATGATTTGCCACTTTTTAGATCTAAGGAATACATTTCATTCAATTATGGGTAGTCATCATCAACACTACCAACTTTAAAGTCACAACTATTGGTCCAATATTGTTAAAAATATTTGACATTAAATCAACAAATGCTATAACAACTATTGGAACATGTTGGGTCCTCTCCCCTATATTAAAAATTAAAACTACAAAATAACTCAAATAAATAAAAATGAAGCAATTCTTAAATAAATAAAATAATTCGAGATTGATATGTTTGATTTTTTTTAAATTATTATATTTAAATATCTACATTAATTTACTTAAGAATTACTTTATACTTTTAATTAAAAAAATATATACATCAATTATAATTGAATTTTATGTTTATGATCACGACATAATATTTATAAAACATCTATCAAAATTGACTAGTTTAAATGTAATTCGAAAAAAGACCCCTTAACAATATAAAAAAACTAATACTCAATATAATATTATAATTTCTACATAAAAAATTCCTTTTTATCTTGACTAAATAAAAACCATTTGAAGGTGGCTACTTAATTTATGGTTGAAAGAAGTTAAGAATTAAGGTATACTTTTAATTGAAAAATTATATATATCAATTATAATTGAATTTTATGTTTATGACCATAATAACATAATATTTATAAAACATCTATCAAAATTGACTAATTTAAATGTAATTTGAAAGAGGACCACTTAACAATATAAAAAACTAATACTCAATATAATATTATAATTTCTACATAAAAAATTCCTTTGATCTTGACTAAATAAAAATCATTTGTGGGCGGCTACTTATATTACGGTTGAAAGAAGTTAAAGAAAAATATGCAGAGGGAAAAATGCGCAAACTTAAAGTCCACAATTATATACATCAATTATAATTGAATTTTTATATTTATGACCATAACATAATATTTATAAAACATCTATCAAAATTGACTAATTTAAATGTAATTTGAAAGAGGACCACTTAACAATATAAAAAACTAATACTCAATATAATTTTATAATTTCTTCATTAAAAATTCCTTTGATCTTGACTAAATAAAAATATGCAGAGGAAACATGCGCCCAACATAAAGTTTACAAAAATTTATGGAGGATGCCACGACACCTTTTCACCGTCTGCGACCATTAGGCCGGTGGGGACCACGGTACATCGCACATGGAACACGAACATGAGATGTTTATTTGAAAATGACAAACATCTAATTTCCGCACGCCACGAATTGCAATGTCAATTTTTTATTTGTTCTACAAAACCTTTTTTAAATGGGGAAAAGCTAGAAAGCATGAAGAAAGGTATATTGTTCCTTTATTCTTTGCGCTCTACCACAAGGTGTTTTTTTTATGTATAAAAGTTGACATTTTTTCTTTTAGGTTTGATTCTTAAATTAAAGATTAAGTGATCTTTATTTTTTATTTTATAAATGTCATTAATTTTTATATAATTTTTTGATAGTGTCATGTTCAAATTTATTGAGGTAATAATTTTTCATTTTCTTTATTTATTCTTTCATAATTATGTAGAATTTATTGTTCTTAAATTCATTAAGATATTTTTTAGATGTATAAAAGATATGTATCTTTCTTTAGATTTGATTCTTATATATTAAAGATGATGTGAGCTTATTTTTATTTTGATTATGAGTTTTTTAAATTTTATAGATGGTATTAGTTTTTATATAATCTTTTGATAGTGTGAGGTTCAAATTTATTGAGATAATATTTTTCTTTTTTCTTATAAAATAATATTATTATTATTATTATTTATCCATTGTTTCATAATTATGTAGGATTTATTCCTGACAAATTTTTATGTGGTTTTGTTATTATTTGAACAAGCATTCAAATTAATATTCTTTTTGTTCATCTATTTATTTTTTTGTTTTGATTCAATCCCTTTCTTTTTGGTTAAATACTTATTTGACAATAATCTTAGATCATCTATTTGTTTGCATCAACATATTTGCTTGTTATCTTCACGTATTTGTTTAGAATTGTAAAAATAATTTACTTAGAGATCTGACTTTAAAGAACATAGTGATACAATTAATTATATACAATATATTGTTCTCATTTTAAAAATCATATATATTATGAATATTTTGACCCATAGCTTTGAATGGACACGATCTTTAGCTTGTTCCTTTAGAATGTGGATCCTTACACTTAACAAAACATTAACTCTTAGCTTAAAAAACAATAATTCATGGCCTCTAGGTAAATTCACCGCCAACAATTCATCACCGTGGGAACATAGATTTTCTTTAGGTTTAGTCTAGGCTAATCCAATAAAATAGATACAAATAAACATAATTACTCTAGACTAATTAATTAATAATTTCATGTGTTGAGTTGGTAATGTGAAGTTTACAATAATTTATAATAACTACTAAATGTAGGAATTGTAAATAAAAGCTCTTTGATAAGGTTTGATATGAATTTGATACATATATAGAGTAGTGGACCAGCGGCCAGCACCTGGCCCTATTCGGGATGTCTCCAAATGCTAAGGAACTTGTTTGGACCAGGTTTCTTGGAAATGCTCTTTATTCAGTCACTCGACTGGTTCGATTGATTGGATTGAGATAGCCCAGGAGGTCGAAACTCGCCTTAAAGAGCACGAGAGCCCGAGAGAGAATAAAACCACCGGGTCAGGAGAGGTAGGCAGGAATAGAGGACTTAACTACCCCCAACATCGTCGACCTGCCCACCCCAATCGATTATTGTCTACGTATTAACAACTAAGCCTACCCGAACTGTTCTCATCCACGTCTCTACCAATCATTGTTCTTGTCATCTCCCTTCCACCTCTCATGTCCACTTGTACCTATCTGATTGGGAATTCCAAGCACTGAAATGGCTAGTAAACCCTAGCTCCACCCTAGTGAAATCATCTCAATGAATGGAAAAAAGGCTATAGGGAACATCTGGAATCTTCTGTCTCAAATCGTATCGAATCATTATTATTATTTCTCCCCCTACGGCCTACGATTCGAGTGAGGGAGCATGTATAGTTAGTTCGTCGATCCATTTATCTGGGCGGGAGGGACCCGCTAACACTTCCTCATTCCGGATCCCCGGGCCCTTGTCGGTTGCGAGAAAGGACTCCACCCGATAGATAGCTAGCTCCACCTGCTTCTGATGTCCACTCATATGAATAAATAGCTCCGATTCCCCACACCTTCGGGCGGGTTGAGGAATCCCACTTGATCGGCAGACTCCGACTCCCTTCTGGCGGATGAACCAGGGGGGGGAATGACCTAGAAATGCCTAACTTGATCCGACCTGCTGTCGATCAATCACTCTTGATGGAGAAAATGAGGGTTCGGTCGGAAGTTAATCACTCGGCTTGGCAAAGCCATACAGATCGGGCTTTCTCGGGGTTGCTCGGTCGAAGGCTTTATCGGTCGCCATAGAATTTTAGGGCTAGATAGGGGTGGCCTGTTGAGGGTGATAGCCAATGAAGCGGAACTCGGTCACCCGCCCTACTATTCTAAGCATGATCCCGATTCAGATCAACGGGCCTTAGAATAGTAGGGCGGGTGGGGGGGGTTGCCAGGGTTGGGTGGGACTAGAAGGTTCCCGGGCTGAGGAACGAGATCATTAGATAGAGGAGACTGAGTCGGGTTAGCCATAGAATTTTAGGGCAAGGATCCGGAGGGATATGTCTTTTGGATTAGGAGGATGTGTAAATAGTTTAGTAATTATCTTAGAATTGTAATATTTTGATGACTCTCGTAGGGTATCCCAGTCCAAGGAGAAATATGTGAGTCTAGAGTCCAAGGAGAAATATGTGATTGTAAATCTATCCTATACAAAAAAAAATGTATTGTGTGATCCACAAACTTGTGTTCCTTTTTTTTGCCTATAATTCTCCTTAACTCCTTCAACATCTTCTGATATTTGCAAGTTGTTGGTATTTATAAATACATCAATAGAGTAGTTATTATGTCACAAGGGGGCACACTCTCCTAGATCAACTTGAAAATGTGTATGAACGAATATAAACAACACTCTTTAGTCATGCATATGTTGCTAGAATGTTTGTGTAAAATTGGATTCCTTTTAGTGCACCAATTGAAGTATGTAGAAATGAATCACAATTGAATAACACTCTCAAACTGTGCATGTTTAAAATAAATATATTGAATGTCTTTAAATTTAAGGACAAAACAACACATCACATGAATTTGTGTTTAGTTAGCTGAAGATAAAAGTTGGCTAAATTTGAATTTAGGAAGGACAAGCCACAACTGCAAGGACAACATTGCAACCATAAACTTGCCTTACAACATGAAAGAGAAACATATTAAAATGTGTAATGTTTATACGACAATTTATACATATATGGGTGTAATAAATAAGTAACCATTCTAAATGTATGTAACAAATGAATGTCAAAACAATTAAATGAGAATGAAAGATTAGTATATAAAAATATGACACCAAACTAAATATGAGAAACAACATAAAATACGAATTTCATCTTACAAATATTTATCTCCCAATATACTTTTACAATATCTACTCAATTTTTTTTTGATTGTCAAGAAGAATTTGAAGTTTAGCCCAGTGACCTAGAGCTTAGCTCTTTATAGGGTGAGCCCCCCTTATAACCTCTCAAGCAATATGCAACGAACCCTCATCCACACATTGTGACAAATCAGGGGTTGAACCCACAACCTAAACTACCTAAAACGACAATTGAAACCGAATGAATTGACCCTAAAGATCATCTACTCAATTGACTAAAGCCAAGACTTCTAGAGCCTATTAAATTAGGCAAGTTTTTATTCATTTCAATTATTTATTACTTATCCATTACTTAAAAATATAATAAAAAGCTAATAGTCCTCCACCTGTTAAATTAGGTAGAATTTATTATCATTTTTATTTATGTAATTACTTACCCATTACTTAAAAATATAATAAAAAGCTAATAGTCCTCCACCCTGTTAAATTGGGTAGAATTTATTATCATTTTTATTTATGTAATACTAAAACTTATCACTTCGACAAAAAGATCACGCCTCTCGCTATCTTCGTGCGCGCGAAGGATTTGCTTTCGCAGGTAGTAAACGACAGAAAATGAAAAAAAAATCTGCCGAGGGTTTTCCTGCAACAAATTTGTTTGAATCTCGCACAGGGTTGTGCCATCGGTAAGATCTAATCGTACTCAACTTTGTCTTCGCAGATTTCTTAATTAAATTTGCGAATATTTTATTCATTTGAGGATGAAATCAGGCGAAAAGCAACACGCTAACATGAATTTCATCAGATTTGGAAAACCAACGGGTCAAAGTTTTGGTAGTTCAATGGAATCATTTATATGTTAAGCGAGGCAGAAATTTTGTGATTCACGGTATTTTGAAGATAGTTAATCTGCGTAAATTTTATTTGGATAATGTTTGATGGAATGAGAATTGTTGAAAGATTTGAAGATTTTTCTTGATTTTTGACGTGATAGTTTTATTAGAGGAAATAGATAATGGTATACCACATTTCACTGGATTAAGTGATTGCGGTGAATTTTTGAGATTGTGTTTACAGCGTACCATCTTCAACAGAGTTTTGAGTTTCTGGAATAATCTGGCAATACCTGCTAACTGCTGACGTTTCTAGTTTCATAGTGGGTCATCTGAGAAATTAAGCCTATTTTTTTGGGAGGGTTATAGAAAGAAGTTTACATAAAGAAGCAACTAGTTACAGATGTCTTGAGAATCATGGTTGATTGATCTTCATGGAAAAGAAGCCTATTGTTTGGGAGAGAGAGAAAATAAATATGCTTAACTAGGCCATCAATCATGACGTTTTGGGTGTCATAGTAGAATCATTATCAGGGCTGATGGAATAGAACCCTATTGCTTAGGGAGAGAGATAGAAAATAATATGCTTAAGTAATCCATTAATTGACAATGTTGTGAGTCTCATAGTGGGCTCATCATCAGGGAAAATATACCTATTGCATGAGGAGAGACAGAGAAAATAATCAGTTAAATAAGCCATCCATTACCAACGTATTAAGTCTTATAGCGGATTTTTAATTGGGGAAAAGAAGCCTATTGCTTAAGGAGAGATATATAAAGTAAACGCGCTTAAATAGGCATTGATTATTGACATTTTGAGTCTCGCAGGTGCTTATCATCAGGGAAAAGATACTTATTGTTTGGGGAGAGATAAAGAAATAAGATTGCTTAAACAAGCCTATTCATTACCAACATTTTGAGTCTCATAGGGGTCTCCTCATTGAGAAAAGAAACCTATAGCTTGGGGAAAGATATAGAAAATAAAATTTCCTAAATAAGTGTTATATTAACTCAAAAATGCCAAGTTTAAGCTTTTTAAAAGGTTGGCTTGTTGAACCTAAGGAATTTTATGTTCTCATACTATAAACTAGTTTGGAAAGATTATTTAATAGTTAATTATTTCACAATATAATTGATTAAATATAATTATCAAGAACTTGGATCAGATTTTCTGAAGGATTATTGTATGTGGTTTTGTTTTTGATTTTTGTTGTGAGCATTGGGAGGCCATATCAAATCTATTGCATAATGATGAGTTTGAGATTTGCTCAAGTCTATACTTAAGTGCTTGCTGTGTTAATGTAATGACCTTGAGAATATTTTTTTTATTTTTGCAAGTTCACAATAGATAGTGCATTCAACTTTAACACCTTTTCATTACCAAGGTCCCGATGTGGGCAAGGTGAGAGCATACGGTGAAAAGAGTTAGACTTCCATTATAAAATAATACTTGTCAAGCCGCACAACTCATTATTGCATCGTTTTACAAAATTTGGAAGTAATGAAATATTTATTCTGGCAGCAAGCTGTCCAGGTTACAAATTGATAATTGTTAATACTGAAGCTAGTTCTGGTGGCAAGCCTTCCAGAACAAATTACAAAATCCCAATTTGGTGGTGAATTGGATAGAATAACATTACAAATAGAAAGCTAGAGAGTAAATGATTTTTTAATGTCATGGCAACCTAGGCATCTAGACTTACAATAGTAAAATCATTGACAATTTTTTTAATATTTTTGGCAGTAAATTGCACAGAAAATTATAAATAAAATGTTACTCTAATGAACTGCATGACTGAATGTGAAAAATATCAGAGTCTGAAATATAAATCAAATTTAAGTCTTCTACATCATACTCTTGATGGTGAGACTGGATAAATATTAGAAGAGCAACAACAAGGGCTGTGATCACCTTTGTTATCAAGCAAATAACAAAAAACAAATATTTGTCACCCCTTAAGGAGTATGATAGCCCCAAGAAATATCTTTTATTTTGACGCAGCAGCTGCTATTATGAATTGTAGTCTTTAAATAAAGGATCACAACCTTCCTTGCGATTTGTACGGCCAACCAAACTTCAAAACCAATCTCCAAAATATTAATTAGAACTTTCAAGATATATAATAGCAATAATTAACAATAACATTACTATATGCTCGCAATACATCTGATACGACTAGCTGGTAATGAAATAATATAATGATTAAGAGATATGAAAACCAACAATAAAATAGATTCATCCCTGTTCTTTAGTAAAATAAACACTCTGAAATCAGCACAATTTGGAACTCAAAACTTCTCACAAAAAAAGGGAAACTCCACACACACAATTTTTTTGGAAAACTGGAAATCTTCACATCAATTGAAACACATCGAAAACTTGCAATTATGTAGCTCAATGATAATTTCTGGATGGAAATATCAAATGAATAGGAGGGTTTTTGTCTTCAAATCCATTCTTTGCCAAACGTTTTTTTTCCTAGGGTAGAAAAAAGAACAGTGTTCAAGTTAGAGAAATGAATTTGATAATATGAATTGGTAACCCTTTCCATTCCTCAACCCCTCCTTATTTATATATACATTTTGAGGAAAAATAATATTATTTTCATTTTTTTCTTTTTTTCCCTCTAAATTTTATTTTTGAATTTGGACCCCATTCCTAGTATCACTTTTGATTCATCTTTTAAAACAACATTTTTAATAATAAAACATAAGTTGCCTTTTTATGAATATAACTTAAAGTTACTTTTTCAACAACTTAATTTAAATTATTAAATTATTTGATATTTCCCTTGCATCACCCCATTAGCCTATGAAAATTAAAATAATAGGTGAAGGGTCTTCATTGGACTTACGCTTGAGAAGGGGTCATGACAATTGGCTCCACCACCTTGTTCCATATCCTTGTCTCAAAGAATGAAGCAAGTAGCTTTAGGCTAATAGGGATCTAAATTCCTTCATTCTTGAACATTTGTTGTAGAAAATCATCACTAGGATCCAGCTTTGCCTGTACTTTTCCTTATTTATGGACAAGTTGGAATAATCGACTATGCCTAGAGCTTTGTAATTTGTAATAGATAAGTTTACTCTACAACAAGATCCACTTATGGCAACAAGGGAGTCAATGGACATTGCTTTGAGAACATTCCTACAAAAATTTACCTCTTGAAGCCCATTGCAACTTTGTGACAAAGTAATTGCTTGAGATTGTAAAGTGGCCTTTAAGATAGATGAGGAACAAAAGACAGGTAATGTAGCTTAATTGCTATGATAAGGCTTTAAAATTTGTATTCTTAGCATCTCAATTGGAATTTCACTTGCTATATGTTGGAAATGTTGTCATTGATGTCAAAGGCACGGTGTTATAAATGAAGTCATTAATATCAAGGCAAAGAGAATGGCCCCATTATAAGAAGTTAACTGTTAAGAGGCTGTCCATTATACACTATTGGATATTTGGAAGATCGATTTAGAGAGATCTACGTTTAAATTAAAGATTTAAACATAATGGAGAAAGTGTGAAGAGTTTTCATTAATGTTGGTCAACCTTCTAAAATAAGACAACGTTAATATGGGCCGACCCATACTTGGCACTTGAGGTTTTTATATGAAATATGAAATGAGGCCGGCTTCATTTAAAATAATGCATATCAAATGCAGCCCGACTCCATGTGAATTCTATGTAAGTATTCATTGATATGAAGGAGTGCGATCATCCTCCAAGCAGCGGATATGAGGAGCATACATTATATACTAAGGCAGCGCTATCATATTAAAGACAAATATTAAAGATTGATGACATTATTAAATGCAGCGATTATATTTGTTAAGGCAGTACTATCATATTAAAGACAAATATTAAAGATTGAGAAAGGTAGCGATTAATTTTAAGGAGAAAGAAAAGTTAACATAAGGCAGCAAAAGGTAGCAAATAATAAAAAAGGGCGATTAAGACAAAAGGCAGTGATTAGCATTCTTCAAAGAGATGCAGCGCTTGAGTTTATTAAGGCAGCAATTATATTTGAAAAGGAAGCATTTAAGACTACTATTTAGATCATAAAATAAGCATCGATTAGGATCATGGAAAGACATCAATCATATGTAATGAAAAGGCATGTATTTAACAAGAGTTGCCTCCTTGGTGATCGGGTGTGTCCAATGAGTGAAGTTGCCTCTCTTTGGAAGAGGTGCGAAGAAGATATAAATAGATGGGGGTTTGGGAGTCAAAATAGCAAGTATTCAATGAATATTATGTGAATATTAGAGCAGATATAAAAAGAGAAGAGACAGAAATATAAAGTCTAATTCTGATTTGTTTTGAAAAGGAATATGTGTGACTATGAGAGAAGAATATATTGACATGCTTATGATCAGATTTTTGAAAAGAAAAAGTGCATGATAATGATCAGATTTGTGAAAAGAAGAAGTACATGATAGTGATTAGATCTGTGAAAAGAAGAAGTACATGATAGTGATCAAATTTGTGAAAGGAGGAGTGTTTGATAGTGATCCGATTTGAAATTGGATCAGACTTGTAATTTGTGAGAAGTTTTATTGTGTGAACTGTGATCAGATTTGAGAGAAGTATATTGTGTGGTTTGTAATCAGATTTGTGAGAAAGATTGGTGCATGACGATAATCAGACTTCAGAAAAAAGAGAGTGATTATATTTGAATCAGATTTAAGAAAGAAGAGAGTGATTATATTTGAATCAGATTTGGTGAAGGAGTTTATCATATCAGCATTGAAGAAATAAATAGGTTGAAGCCTATCAAATGGAGGTTGGAGCCTCCTCTTGGGTTGGAGCTCAGTTCGTGTAGAGATTGGAGTCTCAAATAGGTTGAAGCCTATCAAATAGAGGTTGGAGCCAGCCTCTTGCTGAGTTGAAGCTCAGTTTGTGTAGAGATTGGAGACTTTAGTAGTAGGTTGGAACCTACAAGAAGAAGAAGAAGATCAATATATAGTGCAGACCTTGGATTTCTCCTTCCTCATTTGGAGCCTTTGTCTTCTTATTTGTAGCAGCACTCTAATATCTCACCATAAATAGGAATAAATAATTACCACTCACCCTCATAAGGATTATATAAGAAGATGATGAAAACTCTTTCTTGAGGCTTGACTTTGATTACATAGAAGGGTTAAATTTATTACTCTACAAGGTTAGTTTCATATTTCTTAGATTGATATTTTGTGTAATTGAACCAAGTGAAGAAAATATTTTCCACGGAGTCTCTTGAAAATTGAAGTTAGATTTTGAGAAATTTTAGCTTTATCTTCATTTGAATAGGATTTGGTTAATCAAGACAAGCCTTTTCCCCAATAGAGTGACAAGAGCACTACATTTAGCAAGCAAGGGTTCCTAGTAATATTATGAACCATGATTGAAAATAGTAAGGAGAGGCAAGTTTTGTTCTAGCCTAGGTCTAGACACTGAATGTGAAAAAGGCAAGGTTCATTGGGAATAGAAAAATATTTAAAATTGCTTCCTTCAAATATTAGAAGGAACCTATGCCTATCATAGATTGTCCTTGAAAGATTTAAAACTACACCAAGTTACATGATGAAAAATTTAGTTTGGGAACTTCGAATTACAAAAAACGTACATTGCTCTCCAATTTCTTATAGTGTAAAGGGTGAAGTTCCCCACTAGATTTAAGGAATAAATATGTCAAATACCTTGCAAAAGTTGAGCTAAGAAGATTTCAATAGAATTGGCATAATACAAGCATAAAGAAACAAAATCCTATCTTGAAGGCCAAAATATTCTTTCATGTAAAGGTAATGCTTCTAACTATTATTGCTAAGCCAATCGAAAAACAATGGTAACCTAATATTATTTGTAGGTTCATATTCTATAGCTTTTGCATTGCCATCCACGAAATGCTATCACACAAACCCCATTTTCATTAGATTGTTTGCTCCACCGACACAATTTTGAATTTTGACTTAATTGTTAAGAAAATTTGTTGCGGAGTAGTTAATTTGTAGCAACCACAATACAATGTCTAAGAGATAAGAGTGAGGAACCAATATTGACATTATGTGGGAAGTGGCTAGAAGTCCATGATTGATTGAGTTGTATCCTTGTTCTCATGGGCTTCCAAGTCCCAACACTAATAAGTTAATAAGCTCCATCACTATGGAATTTACCATTCCATTTGCACTTGGTTTCCTATTTTAGTATTTTGAGCATATCTATTATAATCCAAATAATAGTGCTCTTGTTTTTGTACCCATGTCCATGTTACACTAGATAAGAGATTGTCCACTCTGATCTCAAATAATGCCTTTGTCTCCTACCTGCCTCCTATCCCTCCTTGAAGTCTTATCAAATTGTAACTTCACTAGAGTTCTAAATGATTAAGTATTGAACTAGTTGCCTATTTGGAGTTCAAGACTAGGAAGCCATAGTTTGGGCCTATTCAATTTATATGAAGTATCTTTTGATAGGACGTGCATCCTCCAGTCTCCATCTATGATCACATTCACCAATATTTAGCTTAGAATGTTCATCTAAACTATAATATGTTGCTCATCCTTGATCACTAAAGTTATAGGGTTGACTACTTGGATGTTACCATCATGGACTAGTACCAACCTAGATAATCAAGGCTACAAGTGTTGGCTATTTCTACAAGAGGTCATTCATAATAGGCAGGTTTTCAATACTTGCCTTGCAATATCAAGATTGGATATGTGAATAGTTAAAGGGATAACCTTCTTTATTGCAACTTTGCTTGAATAGATCACACCCCTTTAGTATAGGCATTCTAATTTCTTGTGCAATTGCATTCAACATCCTTTGTTTATTGATAATTAGATCTAAACAACCATCCTTCTTTGCTTGAACTCTAGTGATGACCTAAGTAATGTTGGTGTTTCAATTCGCACCTCTGGAATGCGGATTAGAAATAGACAGCTATGCACAGATAAACTGCTCTTCAAATTAGGAGGGGAAGCTCCCTCTTCGTTGATGATGCTTAAAAAAAGTAAACTAAACTATTTGCCAATTTTTTTTTCTCAGCTAAGAGCACAAGGTTATAAAACTCTAGTGCCGTAGCTGAGATTTTCTCTTTTAGAACTTCAACTACGACTAAGCCTCCTCTAATGACGCTCTTAACAACTCAAGTAAACTCAGAGCTTGAGAGTTAAAAGTAAACAAGGAATGATCTTTGACACAAATACTTAAACAAACTTTCTCTCAATGCACATTTGAAGACTCACTGTACTTTTCGATGCAAGCTGAAATGAAGATTATATAAGCAGAACACATAAACGAAAGCTTGAGACAATAGATCAAAGTAGCAAAGAAGGCATAAGATTTCCTTTTCTCAAATTTCAAATAAAAATGATTACACTTCTAGGACAGCAGATTTGTAGCAATAATAGGCTTATAGTTTAATGATCAACCAAAATACACTTGACACAAATTACACATAAATTGAACAATATCTTATAGCTCAAGGCAGACATACAAGCTTGTTCTTACACTAAGTGAACAAACACTGAATAACAACTTGCTGGCAAAGTAGGCTCAACAATTTGCTATCACAATAATGGTTAAAGAAAAATGGGCAAGGCTGCCCTTATTAATACACAAGTGAGGAGTAGGGAACCCTAAAATCTCCTTGCTTTTACAACAAGACTTGCCAACTTGCAAGCTTTATTTCTAAAATTAAAACAAGATAACTATCTAGCAACTTGCTGAAAGCAAAAAACAGGGAAAGTTCCAACTATTACATCTTGATTTTTCCTCTTCCTCAAAGAATAGATAAGCATGAGACAAGAATAGCAAGAAAACTTGGAAAAGGCATTGAGTTAACTACTGCTTTAAGTTCTATTCTTGGAAGTCTTCGTTGCCCCAAAAAGATGACTTCAAACATGCTAATTTTGGCGGCTCTGCAACTGGAGTGATGACCTTTTATAAATATATCCTCTTGCTTCAGCATATCTTTTTTACCTTGTGTGTGACTATCTTCTGCCATTCCTCTGTTTCTTTTGCAACTTTTATGCTTTTGACACTTATCCTGATTTTTCAATGGAAGAATATTGTACGATGAAAATATTGAATTTTGACTGTGAACACGCCTATGTTCAGAAAAGTTTTGCGCAAACTGCTGAAAACAAGTTGCTGAATTTTCTTGAAAAAGCAGATTCCTGAAAAAACTGAGGTCTGGGTTTTGTAGAGAATGTCATTCTAAAGAGGCTTAGATCAATGAAAACTAGAGAACCTGATTTTATTTTCAAGAACACACAAGATGTTCAATTTTTGGCTGAAAAAAGCTGAAAAACTAAGATATGGGTTTTGAAGATAACTATATTATGAAGCAACCCAGATTGTTAGTTTTTTGAAAAAGCTGATCTTTCCTCAACATGCAGAGCTTCAAAAAGAGCTGAAAAACTAGGATTTGGGTTTTGTAAACAATTTCATACTGAATTAGACCCAGATTATTAGATTTTGAGAAAATTGAGGTTTTCTCGAAAAAGCGTGGAAAAAGCAGATTCTTGAAAATATAAAATTTTCCAAACTTGAAGAGGATGAAAAACCAAGTGGACCTAGATTGATGGAATTTGAAAAAGATGCCCCCCTTCTTCTGAAATGTGATGCCCTGAAAAAATAAAGCATGAAAAAGCAAGCCTCTGTGCAACCTGATCTCAAAACCACGGAGAACACTGAAAAAGCACCACGTTTTGGCCTCCAAATCTTGATGTAAAGAAAGTTGTATGTTTCCTCTTCTGGATGCTAACCTGCAAAAAGTGAATAATGAATGCCAAAAGCCTTCTTAAATAGGTTTTGAGGATGAAAATGTTTTATTCTCCAACTTTAAGTCTTTGAAGCCAATCCTAAGCCAGAAACATCGAATGTAGATGCTGTTTTGAATGATGCATGACGAAATTTAGAAGTTTCACTAAGGCATTGAACTTGGGCACCTTTACTTGGCAGACTTAGCCATTTTTTTTGAAATTTTCAACTTTTTGCTTGATAAAATGCATCACTTTGATCGTCAATTCCGAATGCTAGATGAATCTTGTGAACTGGTTGATTGATCCATTGCGAAGCCTGATCAAATCGGAGATGATTGTTTTGGAGACAGTATCTGCTAAAAACATCATCTAAACCCTCAAAATCTTGGGTGCCCTTGGCTAGTTGGGGCACCCAAGTCCTCTAGACTCTAGAATTTTTTTTCTGATGTTCTTCAATTTTTAGTGTTTTCTGATCTTTAGATGAATTTGCAATTCCGGCTGCTCAGGAGCTCCGATGAACTGGATGTTGGATTCGTTCGACAACTTGTCGAAATTGGAGAAGATCTTCTTGGAGGTAACTTGTCCTGAAAACTTCATCTGGTGTCCTGAATTCCTAGGTGCCCCTGGCTACCTGGGGCGCCCAACCTTGCCAGAGTTAGATTTTTTTTTGTGTTTTTCATTTCTTCTCTTCATTTTCTTTGTCTATTTGATTTGCAATATCTGATGATTAGCAAATCTTTTGAGCTCACTGTTGAATTTGTTGGAGAGCTTGTTGGAAACTGAAGGAATGTTCTGAAGACTGCTAACCCTGAAACCACCTTCTCTGCCCTCAAAATCTTGGGCGCCCCTGGCTACTTGGGGCACCCAACCTCTCCAAACTTGGTCACTTTTTAGTGAATTTCAACTTTCAATTTTGATATTCCATGCCTTGTCGTCCATTTGATCTGAAACTGTGGGTGACTGAAGAGTCAATTGAATTGATTGAGACATCCACCGAATTCCCTGAAGAATCCTGAAGATGACTGAGTTTGCAAACCCTAACAGCTAAATTTGACCTTTCAAAACCGTAGGCGCCCCTGGCTACCTAGGGTGCCCAAAATTCTAGAGATAGAATATTTTTGATGATTTTGATGATTTTTAGTTTGCTACTTTGATGAAACTTCTCTGTTTGATTTGAGATTCCGGTTGATTGATTGATCTGATGGACTTGCTGATAGATTCATTGCGGAGCTGGAAGGATTCTAAGCAAAAAATGTCTTGGAAGCAAAAAACCTAGAAACAACATCTAAGGCCTTGAAAAGATGGGCGCCCTTGGCCAGCTGGGGTGCCCAAACTGTCTAGTGTTGGACAAAATTTCACCATTTTCAAGATTTTCCAACCTCCCTCCTTCATTCCTCGTTCCACGTACATATTTCACCGTTATTTGATTTGTGCAATGCCTAAGACCCTAACGCCTGGTAGTTGAGCATCCTCCATTGATGACCTCAGAGCTCTCGTTTTAGCTTTTGATAAAAGCAGAATGGACCCACCAGATAAAAACTGATCTTTTGACGATTCTGACTGGACCAGCCTGATCAGGAAGTATTTTTGACCATTCAAAATCAGTTTGACCCTTGGAAGTAGAAATTCTATTTTTAGAAAATTTTGCTAGTATCCATTTGAGAAGAAACCTAGAAAAACCTAGAAAAAGTCTATTTTTAGAAACTTTCTATTTTTAAAAAATTTCCTAAAATTTAGGGCTGAAAAACTGTGATCTGGGTTTTATAGACAAGGTCGCTCTGAGCAGATCCAGATCGTGAGATTTTGAAATTTTTGAGTTTTTGACAAACATGCGTGACATGCAAATTTCCATTTTTTGACTTTTTTGACGATTTTTGACAAGACTTTTACCATTTCTTCAAAATGCCTACATGTAGTAAAAATTTTAATTTTGGGTACAAGTAATTTCATTTCCACAAGGTTGGCATTGACAATTTTATGTTTTGGACAACTCTTGGAATCATGGTTATAGGATTTGCACCCATTATACGTAATGTTGGAGTCACATTTTATTGGTTTCCAACACACACTATGGTTCCTACATTTGACCATTAAAATGAGTATTCACTTTATAAAATGTGCATGATCCCTTGATTTTCATGAAGTCAGGGGCTTCCTTTGAGTAAACTATTGTTGAAACTATCATATAGGGCTTCCTTTGAATGCATTTGTATTAG
>VDFB02105289.1:0-11807 GCA_007258455.2 Sequoia sempervirens | reverse complement strand
ATTATTTCTCCTATTGTATAGAGACAAGAAAATTGATCACATCAAGAATACTGATAAATCAAGTTATAGTTCATAAGATGAAGAACACACATAATAAAGTTAAAAAATCATAAGGAGCAAGCACCAAAATCCTATCAAGTTTTTCCAATCACCTTTGTTAGATCTAATATGCTTATTGATGAGAAAGCTGAAAATTCTAATAGTTCCTTACAATACGTTAACATGCTAGTATCATGTTTTTCTAGAAACAAGTATCCTATCAAAATGGAGGTATATCGAATTATGAGTTACAAAGGGAAGTTTTTGGGTCTTCATGAGAAAGGAATCCTAAAACCTATACCAGTTTATACAAATCACAAAAACTAAGGAATTGGATACAAGTCTTCTACTAAGCAATATAACACTTTTTATTACACTTGGAGAATTTTTGACTGAAAAATTTCAAATCTGAATATTAAAATAGACTCCATTCATATCTCCTCTAAAAATATTGTTGCCATCAATACTTTCATAGGTACTCCTATGTATGCAATTATCCTTGAACTCTTGCATAATAAATGTATGGATTAGGACCAACAAGATCACACATCCTTTAACTTATTCTTAAATGACGATCAATTAAAAAAAAACATGGTACTTCAATATAACATCTCACTAAGGGATTATAAAAAATGGTTTGAAATTAGTCTAGATCCCCTAGCATACAAAGTGAAGAATCCAAATGAGTCCAACAATCATAATGAAGTAAAAAATAAATTTTAAGCACCAAATTAAAATCAAGAAATGAAAAAAGGAAGCATGAAAGGAAGGTGGATCTTGAAGTAGAAATGTACCAAGAATATAATAGAAGTTGTAAATCAAACCAAAAAATGATCTCTAGAAAGAAAAATATTCAAATAAAGAAAAAATCGAAATGAAGCATAACATAAATATCAATAAAATAAACCAATCTATAGAAACCAATTAAAAAATTTGCATATAGAAGGTTTACATCATAATTGCAACCATTATTGACTCCTACATGTGATGTTCTAAAATCCAATATGGTATGTGTGATTGTTGGTGTTAATATAAATATCTGTCCCAAATCTAGATAGACAAACATCTTACATTTAAAAATCCAAAACTCAATTTAAGATCCAAATATGATTCTAATCATCCCAATCTGTTAGCCAAAATTCCAAACCAAAATATCAAATCTATAACCAAATACAACCATACAAATTTTAAATGCATCATATCTTAGTGTGCCATAGAAGAATGGCCCTTTGTCATTTTCATGGCATTTTAGGTCTTGTTTGATGGTGTTGAAACTATGCTGCTTTGATTTTATGCTATATCATGGCTTGAACATGCTTATTTAGGTACTAAAACTCAAAGAATGACGTCTTGTGGAGGTGTTGTGAAGTGTTGTAAGACATTTCCACATTCTTCTAGACTCCATTTAATGCAATTCACCTAAAAATCACCTTTTTACACATCAACAAGTCCTATATTAAAGTGTTGTAAAGTCTTGTAACAAGCCTTCACGCTTTTCTAGGCACAATCTCCTTATTTACACCTTTCTCATGCTTTATTTTGTCTCTTTATGCCATCATATGCTTAATTATGTGTATTTTTAATATTATCCCGACAAACAATATTTAACACCATTATTTTTGACACTTTTTTTTAGGTCCTAGGTGGGACCCATTCGCCATGGGTGGCGAATGAGTTCCCCTTGGCCCCAAATTCAAAATATTTCAAATTTCCTTTTGGCATTTTATTAAAAGTCACTTGATGTCGGTTTGTGATGAGGTAAGAATGGATAGTAAGGCACAAGAATTGTATAACTAAGTGTTTTTCATCTCATTTTAACATCTAATTCATCAAATTCACTCATCGACATATACATTCAAGTATTCAAGCATTCTACATCATCAATTGAAGCAACTATTGAAGCACTTTGGAGTAGCCATTGACATTACTTCAGACTTACAAGATCAAGGATTTGGTGAGTTAATAGCATTTTCATGTTGTTAGTTTACATCTCCATTTCATTTGACTTATTTCTATTGGGTTTGATTACCAAAGTGGGGTTTGACCAAGGGAATAACCTCCAACATTTTTCCCCTTTGCATGTGTTTTTACATCCTTTGTTTTGCAAATTTGACAGGTTTAAAGGTGTTGAAAAGTTGAAATCAAGTCAACTAGGCTCTTCAAGTCAACATATCATTATTTCAAGCTTATTGAGTGTTTTCTATCCATTTCCTATTGAACTGACTTCAACAACCCGACATTCAGACATTCCCAAATTTGGTGTTGTAAAGTTGCTGTCTAATTTTCTAGAAATCTAGAAGTGGACTGATTCACAACCCTTGGTGAATGAGTCCCACTTGAGACCCGAAAATCTGTATTTTGTCAAATCTTGGATCTCGATTACCAGAAATTAGTTCCAGACACTTTTTCATTAGTAGGAGGATTGATTCGCCACCCTTGGTGAATGAGTCCCACTGTGAAAAACCAATAAAATTGATCAGCATTCCAGACATTCCAGACAACTCATATTTCATCCAGGTGCACTCTGATTTCATTCATCTATTTCTGTTTTGGATAATTTCTTCATTTTCATAGTTATTTTCATATCACAATGTGTTTTCAAACATAGCTTAAATTACACTTTTACATTCATTTTAGTTCATTTCATTTAGCCAATTGCATTTAGTTAAGTTCATTTACATAATATCATAATGCATACATCCTAATTTGAGTGTTACATAAACATTTTGGGAACCTAAATCTCTCTCTTTCTAGGTGAAAAATCTTAGGAAGAGAGCAAGCATCTTAGGGTTCCCAAAATCTATGTCACACTTAGTAATATCTTTATGAAAGGAAAATAAAGATAAAAATTATAAAGAATTCAAAATATAAAATATAAATAAAATCAGACACTAATCTAACTACTTCAATGCAAACATCAATTTTTTAAAGTTGATCAGGAAGGTGATCCCAATAATAGTGGCTTATAATTCTGGCCAACCGACACCTAAATTATTATTTTTAACTAAATCTTCACATTCTGCACCTATGCATACAAAACATGAGGAATTTGAAGATGATGCAACTATAGTCTCATCACATTTTGTCTCAGAGATTCTAAAAATATTTTTTGAAAATTTCTGAATTAGATCAGACTTCTTTTCCATCTCCTACTTAAAACTATTTTTAATAAAATATTTGAAAAAGTGACGACAATCAAGTATAATGCATAATTTTTTTCCATGAAGGATAAAATTCTAATTCTTTCTAATTTAGATTTGTAACTGTAATATCTAGTGCCTCCACTTGGTTAGATAGTTTTTTATTGAATATTTTTTCTTTAATCAAGTTTCGAAGTCAAACCAATTACAATTCAAACATAATGCGACCATATAACACAACTTTTTTTTGTATGTATCGGTACTTTTTTTTTTTTGTTGGATCAAGGACTTCAACATTCTGCACTCCATATTTTTCTAAATTTTTTTGATAATCTTCTATTCTTCCACATGTGCATTGTGAGGACCTTTTATTTTTGCAGTTGAACCTATGTTTAATAAAACTAAAAACAGCAATAAAAATCAAAACATAAAATCTCATTCATGGATAGCTCGTTTCAAGGACTATTTGATTCAAGAAGGGTTTCTGAAGACTTCTCCATTTTCATCCTCAACCCGAGCTCTGAAGTGTAAAAAAATAGACTTTTTTTGTGTCTCACGAGGGGGATGAGGGGCAAGGTTCTAATGAACTCTAGGGGTTCGAAAGGAACCCCTAGAGGTTCACTTGAACCAGGGTTTGGCCAAACCATGGTTCAAGTGAACCTCTTCAAGGGGGTTCGCTCGAACCCCCTTTGCTATGCATTTTTTTTTTTTTGGCGGCCAAAATTTAAAGGGGTTCACTCGAACACTGGTTCGAGTGAACCCCTAATGCGTTCGGTCGAACCAGTAGGTTCGTACGAACCCCCAAAATCACTTTTTTTGCTTTGGGTCATTTTTTGTGATTTTCCTTCCTCACTTGAATTGTAAACCACTATTGTGGCTTCACCCCTCACTTGCTAGAATGTGGATGCTACTTAGCAACATAACACTAGATCTTCAAATGAGGATGGATTTTGATAGAGTTGATTTACATAAGTGTGATTTCATATCTAAATGATAAAGGAATGATCCTATTTATAAACTTTATGAAAAATCAATAGATAGGAGATGAGGATGAGATCAAACACTTGAGTTAACTTAAGAGGCTGAGTGGTCAACTCAATTATTGAATAGAAAAATTACATTTAAAACTATTGTGAGGGTAATAACAAATTATTTAATTAAATTTATGGATAAATGTGAGGAAGAAGTTTCCATCAAAAGATGAAGATGAATAATGACTAATAAGAAGTTTCTAAAATGAGATGGAGTTAACTGATCAAAGAAGTTGAGTAAAGAAATGAAAATACAATTTATGTGCAAAGGATAATTATTTTTCATTTAATTAAATAATAAAATATTATTTAATTAATAGATAAATTGAGGTAGGAGAATCTAGGTCCATAGGAGATCTCATATCAACCATTTTATTTTTTAGGTTAGCTTTTAGTTTCAGTTCAGTTTTGAGAGTGTTTTAGTTAATTTTTTCTAGTCTTCTTTTGGAGGAATTTGAAATATCAATTCCACCAAGTGATGACTTCATCTTGGAGAAGGCCAAAATCAGTATCTCTAGTTTCAATTTGGTTGAGAAAAGTTGAAAATTGAGCAAGTTATGGGTTCATTTGACAATACAAGTTCTTGGTTTGTATTTCACCTTGCAAGCTTTTAACTTGCATTTGGACTTGTGGAATATTTCAAGTGAACTACAAATTTATGTTTTATGAACTTGTTTAGATGAATTTTGCCACATTTGTGGGAATTTCCTAGCCAAGTGGATTTGCAGGAAACTCAAGGCCATTTTCCTTTTGTGAGAAACTCATGTGCATCTAGATGTTGTAGGAATTATGAAATTACTAGTATCTTGGGAGAATTCCATGTGCATTTGGATGTTTTCAGAAATGACGATGTTATTTTCCTTTTGTGGGAAACACTTGTGCATTTGGACATTGTAGGAATGATGACCTCATTAGTTTCTTATAGGAATTTCATGTTGAACTAAATGAAATAGGGTTCCACCTTTTGGGAGATGGAACTACGGGGTGAGGACCTATTTCACTCTTAGTTCATTACAAAACCCTAGAGATATGCAACCCAATGATTCAATTGAGGGAAGGGGGTTTTTAGCTATTATGAGGGTTTCCTTAGGTGTGATAAAATGAAGGGATTCACCACTAAGAAAATGCTTAGAAAGAACGGAATGAAAGCAAAATGCAAATCTAGTTATGTGACCTAGAAAATGAAAAGGTTAAAATAAAAATAATAAACTGAGGATAAACAGACGAGTACCTAGAGAAATGAAGATGACTAAGCAAGGCCTGGAATATATAAAAAATTGCTATTCCTAATGTGCACTGGGACTCATACGCTAGATTGGATGATTTAGTCCTAGTCTAGGGTTTTTGGGCTAACTCTAGAATCTGCTACCGATAAACTATGATCTATAGAAAATTGGAAAAAGTGGATACAAGGACTCATATACCCAAGGTGGCGATTTAGTCCCGTTCGGATTTTTTGAAAAAGTAGGATCTTAAAATGTTCTCCTATCTTTACACTTCCTTCCTATGTCTTCTGAACTTCACTTCCAGGTCTGAACCTGTTAAAAGTTTTCAAAAAATAAATTTTGTGTTGATTTTCTTATGGGGGGTTCACCTCGGTTAAACCCCTAGTTGGTAATCAAACCTTGATAGAAAGAATAGATCTGAAATGGAAATGCATGTGAATATCTTAATCTTAAATGTGCCTAAGATTAAGAGATCTAGAATGCAATGAAACCCTAATCTAGTGTTCTAGAATATGCTGCATAAATGAAACATGATAATGATGATGAATCACTTTTGGAGATATCACCCTAATAATCCATAAGAATGCATGCACCTTCCTCTAGGAAAAAAATAGAGAGATAATGGAAAATGGAGTAACCTAGGAAACATGTCATTAGGCTTGGTTTAATGGCTAGTTGTATCTCCCAAACCTAGAATCCATCATGATTCTCCATAGACAACCATCATCAATCCTTGAAAATACTAGATCTTAAAGTGAAAGTGAGCTTGAAGATCCGCAAGAAAACTATAATGCTACTCCAAGACTTCAACTTTGCCTTCTCCTTTCTCTTGAATGCTTGGAAATATCTTGTGAAAGCTCTAAATCTAGAGATGAAACTCTTCTTGCTTGAAAATCCTAGGTGAAATAATAATTCAAAACTTTAGTTTCATAGGAATCCTATCTAATTTATCATTTCCCACTCAAACCCTGAAAAGGGGCTAAACAAGACTCATACGCCCAAGGTGGTATATGGCTCCCACCTAGGGGGACTCAAATTCCCAAGGTGGCTTATGGGTTCACCCCTAGTTTTTTGAGCTGAGAAAATGTTAGGGTGTTAGAAAATTAAATGTATTTTTTGAATTTGTTAGGATTTGAATCAAAATAAGCCTTGGGATTCATAATAAAGGGTCTTAGGGGCATATTAATGATTATTTAAAGGGTAGGAATGCAAGGGTACTAAAATAGTTCCAAACTAAGTGTGAAATTGTACTATCTCCAAGAAGGAAGTGTAATTTTTGACACTACATTTGGCCCCCACTTTAGTGCCCATATGACTCTACGTGCATATGCAAGCTAAAGGAATTGAAACTACAAAATTTACAAAAAGGATACTCATATGGATTCATTTGCAAACATGGGAGAATGAAGCTCCCATCGTATTCATTTGCAAAACCACAATGTTAGGAACCACATCCTACAAAGCCACTTCGTTAGTCATTCAAAAATCCTCTTATCTAACTTCTTCAAGAAATAAAATTCAAGGGTAGTGTGGCCCTCCTAGTGGATTTTGGCTTGATTTTTGCCTAGATTTAACGTTGTAATGTGATCAACACATTCACATTAGGTCTTGGACCCTTGTGAATCATGAAGACCTCTAGGATGTCTTGTAAAGGTGTTGTGAAGTGTTCTAACCCACTTTCACACACTTTTCTGCATCCTCATTATAATTCACTTAAATAAGTCCCTTTATCACTTAATAAGCCCTTATTTTAAGTGTTGTAAAGAGCTGTAAATAAAACCTCACTTTTCTAGATTTGTCATCACTACTCCAAACCTTTCATGTTTAGTTTCCTTAATGCACTTTCCGACCAATAAGTGTATTTTGAGGATATTCCTATTGTATTAATTCACTAACAGAACCTTTAACTCCTAAACCTATAGCCTCCTGCAGTGGGACCAAGTTGCCACATGGGGTGACTTAATCCCACTAGAAAACTGCCTGATTTTAATTTCATGGGATTTTTATTCTTACCTTATATACCCAAGGTGGTGGATGGTGTTATTTTGGGGAATTGAAAATCATGTATGCAAATAAGTGGTTTTCTCCCATTTTTCATATCTCCCATCTATCCAATGTTCAAGCATTCATTTAGCTTCCACACCTCCCTAAAGACTAAGCACTCTAAGCATAACGTCAACACATTGGAGCACTTCTGCATATCTTTAGTTTTCTACATCATGGCTTTGGTAGTTTAAGTACATTGCATGTTATCTTATTTATCATTCTCTTTCCTATTTCATCTCATTATCTAGGGTTTGATATCAAAGTGGGCTTTGACCAAGGAAAACCCCTATACTCTAACCCTTAAAACTTTTTTCCCCTCTTTGCATGTGTGTTTGCAGACTTTGTATGTAAATTTTCAAAGAGTTTGGTGTCAAAAAGTGGTCAAAAATCCATCAAATTCAACATAACCCTAATTGAAGCTTGGCGACTCTTTTTAGCCTATTTTCTGCAAAATCAAGATCAGACACTTGTTAGAAAAGCAAGTGTAGACTAGAAGCTATAGAATCCTATCCCAAAATTATAAAGATCTCTAGGTCAACTAAGTCACCATCTATGGTAAATTGGTCCCACTACTAGGCCTAAAAAGTGGTTTATGCATTTTGGACACACCACCAAGTATTCTGTAGATTTTCCAAACCTGACTGTCACCAACTTGTTGTAAGTGTCCAAGTCAATCCCCATACAGGATTGCAGCCCCTCCCATCAGATCTAAAAAATTTGTGTGTACCTCTCTAGTTCTGGTCAAATTTTCATCACATTTGTACTTTTAGTGTTTTGGCATATCACAATGTGTTTTCAATACTGTACTTAGCTTGAAGCATCAATATAGTATCATGTTTCTTTTTAGTTTATTGCATTTGTACATCATATTTAGATACATTGAATCCCTTTCACATTAATATTTGAATGTGATCATTGCATTTTGGCCCCAATTCCTCTCCTTTTAGGTGAAAAACCTAGAAGTGTTAGAGGTAACCTTGGGTAATCCAAAATCATTGTTTACAAGTAGATGTATGCCCCCCTTTATTTCGCTTATTTATGGAGGTGGAATCAAGGTAGTAGTCTAACCGCATTGAATTACATATGTAATATCATAGGGTATTTCCAAGTACCATATGACATAGTGATAGACATTTGATGAGACCAAGAGTAGAATCACAAATCCAAAATAACAAATGACATCAAAAACATAGTTCTCTAGCCCTCAATATGCTAATTTGAAATTAAAAAGCACTTTATTTACCTTAACATGTAAATGACCTAATTTGAAAGTATATAATAGTAAAAAGTTAAGTATTTTATGATCATTTTTCCTTTTACCTTTTTATAGTTTGATTTCAGTGGCGAGTGAATAATGATACCAAGTGTACAACCATACATTCCTCCAAGACTCAAGAGCCTACATGATGAGGTGGCACAAGAGTGTGGGATGATCTGCAACATACGATGAGTGGACTCTTCTCAATGTTGTTAGCTTCATTTTTATGCATTTATTTTATGTTTTTACATATTTATAAATAGATTTAGGACCCTAGAAAAAGAAGTCACAAAGCATCCATTTTTTTCACAAAGTGTCCCACTTTTTCACAAATTATCCCACTTTTTCGCAAGGTGTCCCACTTTTTCGCAAGGTGTCCCACTTTTTCGCAAGGTGTCCCACTTTTTCGCAAGGTGTCCCACTCTTTTGAAAAGTGTCCCACTTTTTCCCAAAGTGTCCCACTTTGTTGCAAAGTGTCCCAAAAAAGGAATAAAGTATCTAGGATCCTTAGAAAAAGTACCCTAGAGCAACTTTAGCATACTTTTTGACTGTTGATGTATAGATTTAGGATTTTAGAATGCTTACATGTGATAATTTTTTCTTTTTATTAGGTTCCTCCTTGATCGTGAAAAAATATCAATGATAGGCTATTATGTCACCTAGGAGACCTAGTTACAATTCTTTTAGAGGACACAAATACATTACATGTCATAGGTATATACTAGGCATATCTCATGCCTCCCATGAGATACCATGATGCCAGGTTGATGGGATTATTAGTAGAGACATGGGATGTAGATACCCACACCTTTCAACTACCCACCAAGGATATGACTACCACTCTAAGGGATTTGCATTGCATTCTTTGGGTTGTTGTCTAAGGCGAGAACATACATTTCATAGAGGATCTATCCTACTGGGAGATGTGAGAAAATATTTAGTATTGACTTGGAGGTTCGATTTGGGAGAGGATCATCAGGCCACATGTTGAGCTGAAGTGGCTATTGTATGCATGATCACCACTCATTAGGTGGATCATGATATTTACCAGAACATTAGTACTAGTCCCAGATGGCTGGGGAGCACACCTAGATGAGGGAATAGTGCACATGATATGGGAGATACAACAACATAGGACTGTCTATGACTAGGTTTGTAGTATACTAGTGCACCATATAAAAATGGTCCCTTATCATTTTCTAAGTACCTTTAGACTCTATTCATTGGCACCACCTAAAAAATAACCTTTCTAATACTCTATAGAGTCCTATTTTAAAGGTTGTAAAGTCTTGTAACAAGATTTCATGCTTTTCTAGGCTTGTTATCACTATTTAAACCTTTCTTATTCTTTATTTCCAATCCCTTTTATGCACACATACAGTTTAATTAGGTGTATTTTGTAATGTAAACCTGAAAAACAACATTAAATGTGACTTAATTCCTGATACCCACTTTCAAGTCCAAGGTGGGACTCATTCACCACTCATTCACCATGGGTGGCAAATGATTCCCTCTTGCCTCCAAATTCAAAATATATCAAATTTTCTTTGAAGGTTTTATTCAAAATTACCTTATGTTAGCCTATGATGAGGTATCATGGGGTTACTAACCTAACCATTAACCATTTTTCCCTTTTGCATGTGTGTTTGTAGACTTTTGTATGCATATTTGACAAGCTATTAGGTGTTGAAAAGTGGACAAGAATTCAATAAATTGTTTCAAGTCAACAACAACCTATTTCAAGCTTGGAGAAGACATTCTATCCATTTTTTGCAGAATTAACTTCATCAACCCGACAAGCAATCAACCTTAGATCTGGTGCTAGCTGCATCTCGGGTTCCTTATTTCTTAGAATTTTGGGAGGGAATTATTTTCCATCAATGGAAAATGAGTCCCACCTGAAAGATAGAAATCTAGATTTTGTCGATTTAGGATCCCAACACTGTAAACCAACTTTCAATACATTAGAAGCAGGATCGATCTACCCACCAAAGGGCATGAGTCCCACTGTGATTTTCATTGATCTTTGTCAGCATTCAAAATATTTTTCCTAGGAAATCCTTCATCAACTCCGTGCACTCTAAATCAACTCTTTCTTTTCTGTTTTACATTTGTTCATATATGAGTATATGTTTGCATATCACATTGTGTTTTCCAACATTACATAATTCTTAGGTTTTGCATTCATATTCAGTCAAATAGTTCATTTAATTGCACTTGGATCATTCCATTTAGTCTAAATAATATCATACACATCTTAATTTGATGTTATGTGGATTAGCAAGGCTAGGGAGGGGTCTATTCCTTTGAAGTGTGTGGGACTTTTGGTTTCTCTTGGCCAAGAAGTTTCAGAATGCATAGATTTTTTTTGAAGACTTCCCTTATCTGTAAGTTCTTCCATTTTTGGCCTTCCCTTCTTGACATGCACCTCTGGATCTCCACAAATTGGTCTCTTGTTGTAAAAGGTACGATGGAGATTTACCCCTCTACTAGAGGTTTTTATGTAGTTGGTTTTTGTTCTTCTGAAGATAGAAAAGCAATTCTAGATTGAGGTTTGTGAAAATGGGACTCTCACCCTCTATCCATGTGACCTTGGGTCCATTCCTTCAATAATTTGAAGGAACATATTGATTTTGTGCCTGTTTGGGTGAGACTACCATATCTTCCTTTATAGTTCTAGTGTTCTACTTTTGAGGGCATTGATAATGCTCTTCGTAGGTTATTAAAAGTGGATCTTGCCTCCAAGAACTTCACTCATACCTCCTTTACTCAGATTTTGGTGGAGGTCAATTTGTCTAAGGAATTACCTAGTTAAGTGATGATTGAGGTTAATGAATGGTCTTAGTCACTAGCTTGTGGATTATGAAGGTACCCCCTTTCATTGTAGACACTATTTTTCTACTAGCCATTTGGCTCATGACTACCCTAATGGCTCACATCCTATTTCTTCCTCCACTTGGTGGAAGAATGATCAATGAGAACATTTAATTGTATGCCCTAATGAGGATTATTCTTTTGATAGCAAGGATTCTAGGCCTCCTCCTACTTTTTCTCAGAAAAATAATCC